>NKZP01001024.1:0-158573 GCA_002370765.1 Metschnikowia similis
GCATCTCTGACACTCGGTCCATAGTCTCGAGAATTTGTTTTCCAAGTAGTTCATCTGGGCCAATGCGTTACCGTACAACTCGGGGGCTTTGGAGATACAATATTCGCAAATAGCTCCGATGGTTACCGGTTTCAATGGAGACCGGCAATTTTTGCAGAGCTCAGCCTGTTTGGCAAATCTCATTAACCCGCCACTTTTCGGAGCAGTCATTTTGACAGTTCTCGTATGAGATCCGGAAAGTAGCTCTTTTGCTTTCTTTTCACCAAGGATGGGCACGAATATTCTCATCAATGGTTTTGATAACTGATTATCCAAATAGTAATTCACGTCAATGGGCAAAGAATTCTCCAAAACGTACAATGGATCCTCGGACCTCTCATAGTTTTTGGTGCTGGAGGAGTTGACAATGACATATGCAACACGGTCTCCTAAGTTAGGTGCAGATCCAGGGTCTCTTTTCTTGCATAATGTGCACACAGGCTTAAGTTGGCATCCACTTCAACCCTGTTTCTTCTGTATACAGTCAGGTGGGCACTCATGCTCATGATCCAACACAATTGTGTATCCAGAAGTGGTACGCTACCCATGTTTGATCTAACAAAATGTGCCAATAATTCTCCACTAACTGATACTGAATCCATCAAGAAAAGTACCGATTTATGTGTTTGTGAAGCCACGCCTAACGTCCTGAATTCATTAATAACCAATTTATATCTATTAATGAATATGTTAGATCCACCACGGGTAGCGCGCTACCCATGGATACCAAATTTACCTGCGACGTACGCTACAAGTGGACGCCAGGATTACCCCCACTTGGAGAGAGACGAGCGCTACCCCGACTGACTATCTCCGAGACTCAGACGAGATGGCACCCGCTGCATCTTATCCGATGTAGCGCCGTGGTTTTACCCAAATGCAACGTCGTGGTTTTCTTGGATGCAGGACCAACACCCACTTCAAGGCGCCGTTGGTCTAGATAAGCCAGACCAGGACTTATCGGGACCAACCTAAGGCGGCCCGAACGTGTATAACACCCCACTCCGACCAAGTATGGCGCCATCGTGCGCCCAGGACGGCTAAAAGTGGAATCAGGACACGTCTCACGCGGCCCGTGCCAGTTATATCTATATAAGTTTGGATGATCCCCCTTGTTTTAGGGATCATCAACGAATACACCTTCTCTTGAGTACTTGACGCTAAAACAACTACAAAAGAACATAACAAAATACACTTGATTTATAATTAATGTTGATTTATAATTAATCTTGATTTACAATTAAAAAACTTGATACAACCACTTGTCAATTACTATTGGATCTTTATCAAATTACATAGAAAAAAAAACTCATTATCATGAATTAACATATCCACTTTTTAACAATTTGCTGCTTACCAGGATTCCGTAATCACCATCCTTTAATTTCCCCCCTCTATAAGATTTAATAAATAATAAGTACATATCTATTTCCAATTCACATATCCGACGGACCGGCAGACGTTCCATATGCAAATTTGGCGTAGATAGCATGTTTTCGAAAGATGTACTTATTTTTTCAAGTGGCTCATTTGATGCTTCAACTCATTATCTATGACTTATTAAAATGGGAAAAGAGGAAACTGTATCTATAATAAGTAATGTACTTTTCTTTTTATGATTAATTGACACTCCATAATGATGATTCTTTGATAAGCTTGAGCATTAGGTCTCCATACTTGCTCGTTGCTTCTTCTACTCTTTCTTAAAACGCTTCGTCAGTGTATCAATGTAAAACCCTATATGCTTTTGACACTCTAATACAAACACCAGTTGATAATTCAGACAAATACAGCACGACTTCATTCGGTGTATCATATTCATGAGTAATCCTGAGGATTGTCTGCGGCACTTATATGTACAGGTCCTCTCCGTCATCTCGGCACTCTGAAAACACGAGCCATAATTGCTGGAACAGAACAACCATCTGTACTTCTCTTTGCTGCCATTGTTCATCCACACTTCGGCATCTCCCACTGTTGTGAGCCCGACACTGATGTAGCCTGTGCTATGTTTGGGGACGTACACGCATAAAGCCCGAAGGTGTACTTGGAGATATTTATCTCATTTAGACTCGATAATGGCTGGTGGTTCGGCAGACACAGATGGGTTCACGGATGGCCGGTGGGTTCCTAATGGCAGTGGTTCCTAATGGCAGTGGTTCCTGATGGAGTTCCTGATGGAGTTCCTGATGGAGTTCCTGATGGAGTTCCTGAATGGAGTTCCTAAATGGAGTTCCTGAATGGAGTTCCTGAATGCCGGTGGGCTCCTGAATGCACGCTATTTCATGGATGGTAGTTCTGGAAAATGCGCTTGAAATTACAGAACAAAAGCTCGGTGGCCTCGTTCCGTGCGCCCATATCCACCATCTCCCGGTCTCCCGTCACGTCACGGGCGATGGTGGGTGCAAACACAACCGACAAGTTCTTGAAGTTCATGCGGTTGACGCTGCTGTAATAATTGACCTGGTCAAGGTGCTTCCCGATCATGTACAAGGCATGTTTGTTGGCCAGCGGAAGCCGGTCCAAAATGCGGGCCGTGAACTCGCCGCAAAGATCGTTCGTCTTGGCGGCATCCTGCTTGCCCCGCTCCTGCCTAGCCTGGCCTATCCGAATGAAGCTGTCGTACACCGCAAATGGGATGATGGGGTCCGGCAACTTGCGGAGGTAGCGTTTGAGCGCACTGGTGACCGCGTTGATGTCTCCGCTGAGCACCTCCAGAAGCCGCGCCAGTTGCTTGCGGTCTGGCGCCAGCGTCACCGCAGCAAAAGCGTTTTCAATGGCCGTGATCGCAGAGTTTCCCCCCGACAACCGGTAGATGCCCTCCACGTCAAAGCCGCGCGCCTCCACTTCCGCTAGGCATCGCGTGATGATAAGCGGCACCGGTTCGTTTTCGTACACGGCCCGCGCCTGGAGCGTGGCCGAGAAAAGGGACGTGTCCGGGTCGCCCAAGTTGTCAAGCACAAACGTGCTGCGCGACTTGCTCATGAAGTTGCGTGCCTTGCGGGCATTCGACTCCTCCGGGTTGAGATGAGAGTTGAGCTGCGACTGCGATGCTGACGCGTTGAGTTTCGACTGCGATGGGTTTGCTTTGGGCTGCGGGCCGTTGGCCTTGGGCTGGGCGCCGTTGCCCTTGGGCGTGCCGTTGGCCACAGCCTGACCCGTCACGCCGATGGTGACCTTGGGCCGGCGCCAAAACTTGAGCCGCGTGGCCTTGGCCTCGGATCCTTCTTCCACCACGGAGTCGAGCCCGCCAGACAGCTCGTACATGTCGGGGTCATACACCTGACTAATGCGGTTTCCTGCACCGGGAGCAACAGTGGACGCTATGGTGGACGCCACGGACGGCGTCAGCCCCATAGATGGTGCCATGGTGGAAGGCCCCATTGTGGACGACGCGGTGCTTTGCCCGCCGAAACTGCCATTGCCCGGTGAGCTGTTGGAGCCGCCCGAGTTGGAGCGGTGGCGCGCATCATTGGATACGCCCATGCTTTGCTTCAACCGCAGGTTCTCCTCCAACAACCTGGTGCGCTCATTGCTCAAGTGATTGATCTGCACCATCAAGGCGTCGTGGCGCTGCTGTTCGGAAGCATGCTTCTTCTGCACGGCGCGAAGCGATTCCAAGAGCCTGTTTTTCTCGTTGGTCAATTTGCCTGTTTCTGCAAGAAGGCTCTGGCGCCGCTGGTCAAGCTGCCCGAGCTCAAACTTGATCAGTCGCATCTCAAAGTCCGCCGACAAGTCGCCGCCAAACTGGCTGTCTGACGTCAGCCGAGTGTGGTCTCGGAAGGCGCCCCGCATAGGCGACAGGAATGGGAGCGGTGCGGTGATATGGGCACTGCTAGCAATGGAGCCCTCCAGCGTGGTTCTGGAGTGGCCCTTCTCCTCGTCCTTGGCCTTGAAAAGCCCGAACTTGGACAGGAGGTTGTTCTGACCACCGGAAATTGACCGCTTGTGCTTGAGCGATATTTTGGACCGCACGCTGTGCTTGCGGCTTGGCGGGTTCTCCTGGCTCACCGTGTCCTCGAGGTTGGTGACTGCTGGAGTGCGACGGAAGCTTGTGGTTTGGCTGCCCTGGCTGTCTGGATTGGAGGCAAAGTTTTGGGAGCTAGCGTGCTGGCCGGTGCCGGAGCTGGCTGGCTGCATGTTCACGTCGAGGCCGAGGCCCGTAGGCTGGCCGTCAGCGTCAGTAAAAGGCTCTGGCGGCGTTAAGGGAACACTCGGAAGAGAAAGCCTGGGCGGCGGCAGCGCCACGTTCAGACTTGTGGATGACTTCTTCGGGGTGCTCACTCCGGCAGACAAGACCCCAGCATCCCAGCCCCGGTTTTGCGGGGTTCCGCTAACGGCCAGCGAGAGCTCGGGCCCGATGTCCAACGGGATTTCGCTGACCGACACGTCCGTGGTCTCCACCACTCGGGCCTGGCGGTTGGCCTTCGCCACGGGCGACAGTGCCGACGACCGAGGACGGACCAGCTCGTCTGCAGGCAAGCTGTGCGATAGCGAGTTTCTCTCGGTCACATGGAAGTCGTGGTCATGGAACTGGTTCGGCGAGAGGAGCAAGAGGTTCTTTTGCGGCGAGGACGACTCGCGCCGGTCTGGGATGCGCGGCGTGGGGTGGCTGCTGGTGTTGCTCCTGCGGGATCCAGAAGTAGAAGCCGAGCGGGCCAACACGGCGTCTCTAAAATCATCCTTGGAGGCATTGGTGGGCTTTTCAGGGTCGGCGCCGTCCAGCGCCTCCAGCGATGGCTTTCGGTCGTCAGTTCTGGAGCCCACCGAAAGCTCATCCGCGCCATTGTGCCCGGTGGATGGAGTGTTTGGAGCAGACAAGGAGTCGATCAACTCCAAAATGGCGCCGTCGGCGTCTGCAGGAGGCCTCTGCGAGCGGCGGTCGCCCTTGTCACGCATGCGGCGGATCTTTAACTCGTCGTCGGAATCGTTGATTTCCTCGATGTGCATGTGCTCAGCGGAATGCGGAGGCGATAAATGGGACGTGGAGGCGGAGGGTGTGCCACCAGAAGACTGGTTGTCTGGCAGCACTGCCGGTGGCTCGCCTGGCTTGATATCTAGGCCTTTGCCCCTGTTTTCCGCCAGGGCGCGAGGCCTGACCCTAGGAAGGGGTTCGCTATTATCCTTGGCGCCACTCCTGGCCTCCTTTGCATCACTTTTGGCATCACTCTTTTCGCTTTTAGAGTCTGTGTCGATTTTGGCGTCTCTTGGGTCCGCTTTGTCTCTTGGGTCGGACTTGTCTCTTGAGTCGGACTTGTCTCTTGGGTCGGCCTTGTCTCTTGTGTCGGACTTGTCTCTTGAGTCGGACTTGTCTCTTGGGTCGGACTTGTCTCTTGGGTCCGCTTTGTCTCTTGGGTCGGTTCTGGCCTCTAAACGAGTCTGGGCCTCATTCCTCCTCAGGTCTCGGACGTCTCCAAGATCGTCCCTGCTCAGGTTCCTGGCAACAAGCTCAGGTTGTAAGAGTGGCAACTCCTTCAGGCTATACAGCGAAGCGCTTCTGCGCGTAGGGGCTTCGCCAAACGGAGAGTCCAACTCCTCCTGTGGAGACGGCCGCAGCGACAGCAGAAGCTGGGCCATCTGGCGGCGTTTCATGTCGTGCCTCTTCTTCTTTTCGATCAAGCCCTCGTGGCAAGACATGCAGAAGAGGCCCTTGGACGTGCGGGCGTAGCGGAGGTCCTCGATTTTCAGCTTGCACAAGCGGCATTTGAAGCAGCTCAGGCAGTAGGCCTGGTCGCCGGTCAAAATGGCCAAGTCGTCGATCTTCTTGTGGCACTGCTTACACGAATACAGGCACTGCGAGCACACCAACAGTCCGTTTCCGAGCACAAGGAAGTTGGAGTTACAGCCCAACGACTTTTCGCACTTGAAGCACTTGAAGCAGTGGATATGCCAGCGGTCGTCGCCGAGCTCGTATGCATGACCTTCGTGGATTTCGATATCACATCGCTTGCAAGTTTGGGGAATCACTATCTGGCCTGCCAAAACTTCGGTCATGTTGAAAATGGAGGTTTAGCTAGTGGTTGTGGACACGTGTGGGTGGAAGGAAATTGTGAAGTGTTGTAGGAAAATGACTCTAGGGACTGAACTAGCGGCTGGTCTAGGAGTTGTTGGACAGGCAAGTCTAGCACGATCAGATCTGAAATGGCCAGCGCGCTGTAATGAAAAAGTCTAGCGACTTATTATTCGGTATGCTGGAGTCAACTAGAAGGTCTAATGATAACTAGAAGGCCTAATGATAACTAGAAGGCCTAATGATAACTAGAAGGCCTAATGATAACTTGAAGGTCTAATGATAACTTGAAGGTCTAATGATAACTAGCAGAGTGCTAGGACAGTAAGGACAGATGGCTAGGGGACGCCGTGGCCGGTGAAGGACTAGACAACCGCACTAGACAAAAGAAATGTCTTGACCGCGTCTCAATAAGTAGGTGGCCCGTTGGCTGCCGAGGAGAGAGCCAGGTGATGCGTTGCGCTAGATGTGGCTGCTCGAGCTTGTCAGATCTGCACTTCCGGGGTACGACAAGCGATCTGCAGTCTGGGAGAGTTGCGCTCAGAGGGTGCTCTGGGAATGCTAGAAACAGAGCGGGGCGATGCAGGGGTTGGGGGTTGGACGGGCTCTAAAGCGTGGAAGGACTAATTGGAAGCGGAGGAACTGGAGTCTGAAAAAGGGCGAATGTGCTTTGCAAGTACACTTTGCGCGGACTGCACACACCTCGAGCGCACCGGCCGCTACGCTCGGGCTAGATTTGGCCACAGCCTACGTGACGTCAACCCGGCGGGCCCCGAGGCACGACAATCGGCGGGTTGGAGTAAAGCCGCTCCCGCCGAAACTGCGGGCGGATGCGTGCCCCGGCCCAGGCGCAGTTGGTACGCCTACCCCCATGCCAAAAGAGCGATGGGGAAAGGGCTCGCCTGCATATATACGAGAAGCACCAGCGTGGACAGGCACGCCTCACGGGCTCGCCGCGGGGAGCCCCCCCCCCCAGTCAAAGAGGCGGGCGGCACGTGACGCGGGCAGGTGGCCAGCGCTGGGGCGGCCGCCAATAGACGTGCCGGCCGGAGCGGTGGCGATGCGGGAAGGCGGTGACGCGGAGCTTATTGTTGAAATTGCCGCATTAGGAAGCGATCTAGATGATTCAGCCTGGAATTCGACGCGCGTGCACATGAATGAGTGACGCATGTTGCAAGGACACTCCCCCCCCCCCGGGGGGCGCCCCCCTGCCGGCACGAGCCGGGCCGACCTTCGTACTTCGATAAGCCTGGGCCCGCGCATGACCCGTGCCTGAGGCTGGCGGACCAGCCAATCACGCTGCACCGAAACCAACGTCGCTCCTCGTACATGGAAAGCGCGACGTCTTAACCAGCCAAGGCGCACCGTTCTGAAACACCCATTGTTGCCATGACGATAGCGCAGTGCTTGTTTCAGCCCCACATGGACAGCTTGGCGGTGCAGGCCGAGCTCCAGGAAAAGGGGCTAGGGGGGGGGGGGGGATCGGTTCCGTTTCGGGCGGCCCACACTGTGGTACCGCCGCCAATGCACTCTTAGTCTCGGGTAGATGCGTCTCTCACGCAACCAGGCCGCAGCGCGCGCCGGATTAGAACCCTTTTTCTCGCACACGTGGCCGTCCGAGCAGGGGCAGCGCGTTCCTGGCCGCATGGTCATGCCGAGGTGCTATTTTCGTACCGGGGCCCCGACCCCCGTCACGTGGGCCGCGGAGCGTGACCTTCTGGCCCACCCACCCGTCTAAGGACATCCACGGCGGTTAGCGCGTGAGTAGGAGGTGAGTTCAATGCGTCAGCCCCAAAGTCCCACGTGACACGGGCGCGACTTTACGTGACACGGGCGCGACTTTTGGGGACCGCGAGCATGTGCAGGTTTGGGAAGGGGTGCCATATAAAAGCCCTCTCACCGCGCAAAACCTTGTTCGGTGGTTTTGTATGAATACAAAGTTACAGGTCCCTGTATATCTAATGTACTGACGTACAAGCTGGAAATTTGCAGATAGAGTCAAACGCTCAGAAATAGGTAAACTTGATAAATTAAGCGAAATAACCTCTCAACTTAACATGACTACTTTAGAGAGATCAAAAGAATTACCTACTGGACTTTGACAACCAGAACCAAGTCTCAGACCCTGGTCGGGAGGCTGGAACTTTAAACAAACGTGCCACAAAGGTACTATGGCGGGTTCATACTGTAATCAGGCCGGCGTACCTAGGTTTGGTACCGACAATCATAGCGATAACGGTTTTATTGCTAATATATGCATATGCATACCTTGACGGCCAGATTAGTGCAGAAGCTCTAAGTGCTTCCAGCTCGCAAAAGTCTGTAGTTGTTGGCAGCCACGTGGCTGCAGTTGAGAATGTGGTGGCCAATAGGCATGATTATGTGTCATTAGAGAAGAGAGTGACTTGGGCGCGTGATTCGATAAGTGGGACAATAGAGACGTTCAAATTGACTGCTCTTGGAACCGCAGGCTTATATGCAGTGGCTTGCGGACCGACGTTAGCAAGTGCTGTGGGTTTGGTAATCCCTGGAAGAGCAGGAAATTCCTTGGCCACTTGCGCTATTGCGGGCTCAGCAATAGTAGTAGAAAACACTGTATCATACATGTTGCATGCTGAAAACAAGCATTGGACTTGGGGCGGTGGTGGCAGGCGTGATACACGTGACGGATCACGTGACGGATCACGTGACGTATTCTTAGGTCAGTTGTCTGAACGGCACTTTGACGGGTCACCAGAACACAGACAATAGTTCTATACAGACATGACGTGAAGAAATATAGTAACAATTAACAGATTAAGAGTCAATTTTTCTACCGACTGAGAAGCGAAAGCCCAGGGTCAGGATTAACGAGCTCCGACACATGACAGAGGATGACCTCAACACCAATGAATCCAGAGAGAATTCATCATAGGAGGTGGGACCGGCCAAAGACTCGAACTTGCCGACAAAGCAGCGTTTCCCCCTTCTCGGTACTAATGGCGTGCGTTCCCCTCCGACGCTACTAATGGCGTACATTTGCGCTTTGAAAAACCCCTCCGGGATACGCTCGTACACTTGGACTTCGAAAATTACCTCCACGTGTACGCACACTGTTTAGCATAGTCAAGAACTTAGGAGATTCTCGAGAACGCCCAAGCTAGTGGTCCTAGAAACCAGCAAAAGAAAAGAGGGTCCACCCAAAAACCCGATGCCGGTTCTAAAGAAAAGCATAATAATTCTTCCCACAATTCTTCTACCCCTTCGTCTCAACAATCTCACCAATACCAGAAGAAGACGCCAAAAAACGGAACCGATCAGTGAAAGGGACCGACACTGATCACCAGGAAGGTCCGAAGAGAAGTGCCGTTAACACACATCTCAACATAGCAGATGGACTGGAAGAGTCGTCGAACCCTCCGCTTCAGAGCAACGATTCAGACGACCCAGCCAACTATGAACGACAAGTCAATTCTACCGAGGCTCTGGTAGCTCCAGTTCCCAACACTACCGCAATGAGCGACACGGTAGACCAAAGCGCCCTTGTCGACCAGGGACATATATTTATCTCGCGAGGGCTAGAGAAAACCACCGCAATCCTAGGGAACACTGATCAACCCCTAGAGATCAAAAGCCGCTATATCACTTATGGCGTATAAAACGCTCACCTGCTCAGAATATGGAACAGTGATATCTAGTCTAATTATTCTGGTACAATTTGGTCATCATCTTGGTCATGCGTAGTCCCACCAGGTCTACCTATACCAGTACCTTGCTGCTAACTGTTCCGTCTTGATGCCGTTGTAAAAAGGGCGGAATCCCTCACTTAAATATTCTCACCGGGGCTCCTGCATCTGACGCCAAGAGCCCGCAAGGGATGGTGCAGAACAGGTATGCCACTTCTCTGCATGTGCCGCTGTTTCAGCTGCACCACATGTCCTGAAATGTGTGAATGTCGCTCCCATGGTTCAGCTATGCATCCCCGTGCGATGGTCTGCACACAATCCCGGTCTGCACACAAACACAGACCTGCATACAGACTGGGCATCGATGCAGGCTCGCGCATCGAATTTCAGTGTGTGGGCCTGTCCAGTCATGCCGTAGCACAGAGTTCATACTTGGATATGTCTAAGATAATGCTATTCCACTACTTCTAGTGCCTCCCAGAAGGGGTGGCAGTACGCTTCTTTGGTCAACCTTATCGTCTCTCCAATCAGGCAATGCTACATAACATAGCACTTGAGCACTGCCTTGGGTAATTGTACTAATGGTTGCTAGCGAGTGCTGCGCCGTTCCACTGCATGGCTGATTCTTGCGAGAGAAGCCCTGCGTTGTTCATTGACTGCTTCGAATTGCCCATGATTCTAACTTCATGATTGAATGATACCGTTGGACAAATCTGTCTCACGTAGCCGTCAACCTGCAGCTCCCACCCATCTATGGCTCGAAATCCATCTTCTTCTTGTCGGTCTCTTCCTTGATGTACAACAGATTAGCGCCCGACCAGTCCACCTTGATACTTCGTTGCATATCAGTGTTTTTCAAAATGTGCTCTCTCTCCTTCTTCCAGTTGTCCTGCACGTCCGCGAAGCCCTTGCCCCAAACCTTATCGTACACCTTCATAATCTTGGCTTGCTCAGCTTGCCGCATCTCCTCCAACGCCATCCACTCCATATGCTTGAGGTCATCCAGCGACGGCTCGTAGATATGCCAAATCACATAGTGCGGCAATCCAACCACCGAGTAGCCCATGCGCTTGCTCATTTTCCCGAAAGCCTCTGTTTCGGCGTGTTTTTCAAACGAAAACGCAGGGAAGTGCAGCCCACTCCGGAACACCTTGGATTTGGTTAGAATCGACACTCCACCGATCCCGTCCAAGTCCATTTCCACTTCGGGGTCGCCGTAAGGGTCCCTCAAGTATGCCAAGTGTGGCCGCCATGTCTGGTACTCAACGTATCCTTCCACAATGCACGCATCCTCGTCCAAAGTGTCTGCCAATTGCAATCCGCCTTCAGATTCCTGCCACGAATTCAAATCGTATGGCTGCTGGTTACCTAACCAATCTGGTAATGGCCGCCACACATTCGGCACAATCACATCCTTATCATGGTGCATCAAGTCCTCTAATATGGTGGGCGGCACCGTTTCCACGTCTGCATCCCTCCAATACACGAACGAATGGTACGGCTTGACTGCAACCGTCCATAGCCAGTTCCGCGCACGTGCCATGAGCTTTCTCCGAGGGCCTTGCGCTGCAAACCCGTGTCGATCGGAAAATGATTGGCCAATCACCTGGCCGAAATCTTTTTCGAAGATTTCAATCTCTCCGAAATGCATCCGAGGGTCGACGTCGGTCTGAAGTTCGTTCAAGTGCCGCTTCAATTCGCCCATTGTATCATCCGATGAGTCACTCACCAAAAATGCCAAGTCGATCAACTCGTGCGGATAAGTCAAATTCCTCATGTGGCCAAAGAACATCGGCAAGTGAGCTGCTGCATCTCTCAAAGGCACGCAAAACAACACCCGCTCATCCCGCTGCCATCCATCCGGAGATCCAGTGTAGTGGGCCAAGTCAAAGTACTGCACATTTGACTGGCTCGTGAAATTGGGAACGTACAACGAGCCCTTGGACACCAGAGCAATCTCAAAAAGCCCGACAATGAGTAGAATGCACAGAATTAAACCGACCTTGAATTTGTGTTTGAGAAATGTTCCCATCACATCACCACGGCCGAGCGATCCTTGAACTGAGGAGAGTATTGGCGCCGTTGACTTTTCGTTGTATTCATAGGGAGTCATTTGGATCAGTGACATTGATATGTTTGCTCAATATTAGGTTTCGGAATTAGTCCGATGTAACGATAACAGACTCACTCTGGGTAGGTAGCTGAATATCAGATTTTTCAAGACTTTCAAACACCGCCGTGAAGCTGAAAAGGCGGAGATTTTGAATCAGCAAAATGGGAGTTTTGAGACTGATCGAATTTTGAATCTTCGAGTATTATTTGGTTTGACCTGACTTCAACCGTAGACGGGAGTCCTCGGGATGTTGTCTTGGGATGGAATGGAAAGGATGGCCTAGAATAGACTCTCACGACAGTATAAAATATATTAGGGTCCAGAGCAAAATATTGGCTCAATTGGAACAAGACGCCTGGGCCGATTTGAAGGCCAGGATAAATAAAACTGAATAATGAACGTCGGGCCAGGGAGAGGCTATTAATAAATCTTGAAAAGGCACAGGGGATTGGGCGCCGGGCCTTTATATGTGGTGTTGAGCTTATGCACACAAAAAGAGATGAAACACGCCTATGACACACGAAGAGGCGTATATAAGTACAGCGCTCCCTGCTAAGAAAATGGTTGCCTGGATAGCTACTCGTGTTTTTCTTTTCAAGATCTGCGCGCAACCGCACGACATGATCCCACCGTTTCAAATACATGCAGGAACTCGATCTCCCTGCAGCGACAATCACTCCGACATTCCGGGCCCGTCTATATCTTGTGGTCGCCTTTCTATGGTGGAGTACTTCGAGCTGGCTTCTATCAAGAAATGACCTGTATGTATAGTGCAGCATTGCTGGCGCTGTGGTGGAGGACGTTTTGGAGCTAAGAAGATGTACGGGTCTCAGGGGTGCACGTGGGGGGCGTATCCGTACAAGGCACGAGGCGGAATACCCAGACTAAAGGGCAAAGCCGGATATTTGAGAGCCTCCAGTGGCGGCTGATCGGACAACCGCCCAATAAGTCAAAAGACAGCATCGAATCCGGGAGGGGGATCAGGCATCGCTGTATATGCAGGATGGGCCTTTCGCGCGTCTTGTGGTAAACAAGCGCCAAATCAACCGCCACACACTAAGGTCGAGGGTCCTGCCACTAGTCTCAAACTACACAGGTGCCAAGAGGAGTCGTCTCTGTGTTTTGAATTTCTCAATTAGGTCTCAATTTTGTCCCTCCCCAAAAAGGCAGGCGGACTCATCTTCAATACGCGGCCTGGTGTCAGGGGGATCATTTTATTTCCGAACTGCTCAGTTTCATCAACTGCATTGCTGTCTTCCACATTTTGTTCCATGATCAGCATCAATGAAGGTGGAGGAACTTATCATAGATGGCTTCAAATCCTATGCCACAAGAACCGTGGTAAGTGACTGGGACCCGCAATTCAACGCCATCACTGGCCTCAACGGATCGGGGAAATCTAACATCTTGGACGCCATTTGCTTTGTCCTAGGTATAGCTTCCATGACCACTGTGAGAGCCTCAAGTCTCCAGGACTTGATTTACAAAAGAGGCCAGGCAGGCGTAACCAAGGCATCTGTGACAATCGTCTTTGACAATTCAGAGAAGGACAAGTCACCCATCGGGTTCGAAAACTCCCTCAAAATCTCAGTTACGCGGCAAATCATCTTGGGCGGCTCCTCCAAGTATCTTGTCAACGGCCACAAGGCACAGCAACAGACGGTCTTGAGTCTTTTTCAGTCGGTGCAGTTGAATATCAACAACCCCAACTTTCTCATTATGCAGGGTAAAATCACCAAGGTGCTCAATATGAAGCCACAGGAAATTTTATCTTTGATTGAGGAGGCGGCGGGAACGAAGACGTTCGAAGATCGCAAAGACAAGGCCATCAAGACTATGCAAAAAAAGGAGGCCAAGTTAATGGAGATCCGTAACTTGCTCAAAGAGGAAATCGAGCCCAAGTTAGAGAAGTTTCGGTCGGAGAAGCGCATTTTCTTGGAATACAACAAAATCCAGATCGACCTCGAGCGTATTCAGCGCATAGTCAAATCTTACAACTACAAGAAATACTCATCGAATTTTGACATTTTCTCAACAAAGAAATCTGAGAACGAAGCGGTGATTGACGAGTTGCAACGGACCATTGACAGGCTTGGGGGTGAAATCGCCAACTTAAACGCGGACCTAGACCAGGTCAAGGAACAGAAGAAGGCTGAGCAAAGTGGTGGTGGCCGTATCGACGCCTTGGCAAAGCTTGACTCGGAGCTATCCGATGATATCACCCGATTGAGGACAACTCGGGATTTGACGCTAGAGAACTTGGCCGAGGAAAATGCTCTTTTGGATCTGTCCTGCAGGCAGCGCGAGGCCTTGGAGCTGGACATTGAAAAGTCTCTGGAAACGTTTCGTTCGTTTGAGGAAAATCATCAGCAAGTCAAGGAGAAGTTTGCTCAGATGACAGAGGAGTTCAACCAAAAAGAGGAACTATACTCCACCCTCTCTACTGGTGTAACGGCTAAGGGAGGGTTTGACGGAGGGTACATATCGCAGTTGAAAGCGCTCAAGGAGGAGTTGAGCGGGACGCAACGTGTCATCAGCCAACTGAACTTGAAGCTTCTGCACCTCCGTGACAGAGTCGCTGGTGACTCGAAGCGGATCTCACAAGCCAAAGTGGACAACGCCTCATTGATGGCAGAGATGGAGAGCTACAAGCGGGAAATTTCTGAGAAGGAGGCCCAGTTTGAAAAGTATGGCTTCAACCCTAAAGCCTACCAGGCTGCAAGAGACCAAGAAAGTCTTATACGAAAGCAGATTGCGGAGTTTAACCAGCAGCTCAATCACTTGAAACGTGAGATAGGCGGCAACGTGGAATTTACGTACTCCAAGCCTTACTCCAATTTCAACTCTGATTCTGTGAAAGGCACGGCGCTCCAGCTCTTCACTCTTAGCGAAAACTCGGCCGAACTGGCGTTGGCGTTGCAAGTGTGTGCAGGTGGGCGTCTTTACAATGTTGTGGTGGATAATTCAAACACAGCTTCGGCTTTACTCGAACGAGGCAACCTCAAAAGGAGAGTGACAATTATTCCGCTTGACAAGATCTCTGCTAGGCGAGTTTCGCCGGACAAAGTCCAGTATGCAGCAGACAAGTGCCCAGGAAAGGTGGAGCTAGCAATCAACTTGATTGACTTTGACCAGAATGTGGAGAAGGCCATGGAGTACATTTTCGGCACGACCTTCATCTGCAGGGACCCAGGGTCAGCGAAGGATGTGACTTTTGACGCCAGAATCAGGGCGCGTTCCATAACGTTGGACGGCGACATTTATGATCCTGAGGGCAACTTGTCAGGTGGTTCACGGCGCAACAATTCGTCGATTCTTCTCAAGATGCAGAAGTATAACACGTTGCTCCGCCAAACGCAGCAGTACGAGGCGAAGCAGCGAGATATGCAAGAGCAATTGGCCAAGATGGAAGCCCTCAGCGAGTCTACTAAGCAGCTCCAAACCGAGCTCAACTTAAGCAAACATGAGATGTCGTTGTTGCAAAGAAAATTGGATAACAGTGGAGGGTCGGGAGTTATTCGCGAGCACGAGGCCAATATGCAAGAGATTGCTCAGTTGGAAGCAGATGTGAAAGAAGCAGAGAGCCGTACGGCCGAGCTTGAGGTGCAAATCTCTTCAGTTAACAGAGATATTGAGGAGTTTAAGCAGGACAAAGGGCTGAAGCTTCAAGAGTTGGGGAAAGAGATCAAGGCTCTAAAGGGCCGGCTCCAGCAGGAGAATTCCAAGGTGAAGCAAAACGAGGAGCAGTACGAGAACCTCCAACTCGAGGTTGATCAGAAAAAGGTGGATTTGGGGGCGGCCAGAGAGTCCATCGAAGCAGTGCAGAACAGTATCATCGAGACTCAAAGGAAAGTCGCTGAAACCGAGCAGAGACTTGTTGAGGTGGAGGAGCGACACTTGGAGGTGCGTACGCAATTGGACGACGAGCGGGCGAAGGTGTTGGGATTAAACGAGGAGATCGGCGAGTTGAACAAGATTATCACGGAGAAAAGTGAGCAGCAAAGCCAGGCCAAGCTTCAGGCGCAAAAGCTCAGCCACGATTTGGAAAAGTCGGCCGAGGCCACGGAGTCCATACGGCGCAAGTTGGATCTGCTCATAGCGGAGAACGAGTGGTTGGCGGACGAAAACGTGGTGGCGGGGATCATTCAGCAGTACCCAGATATCAATGTGGACGAGTACGAGAGTCAGGGCAGCATCTTGGCGGAGCGTATACAGAACATGAAGCGCAAAGTCAACCCCAACATCATGAACATGATTGATAATGTGGAGAAGAAGGAGGCGGCGTTGATCCATATGATCCGCACCATTGAAAAGGACAAGTCCAAGATCGAGAACACCATCGACAAATTGAACAATTACAAGAGGGACACGTTGGACAAAACCTACCGCAAGGTGTCCACGGATTTTGGCGACATCTTCGCCGACCTTCTTCCGGGGTCGTTTGCCAAGTTGGTGCCCATCAATCCGCTAAACGTGACCTTGGGGCTCGCGGTGAAGGTCAAATTGGGGCCGGTGTGGAAGGAGAGCTTGGTGGAGTTATCGGGTGGCCAGCGCTCGTTGATTGCCTTGTCGCTTATCATGGCGCTCCTCCAATTCAAGCCTGCGCCCATGTACATCTTGGATGAGGTAGATGCGGCGCTCGACTTATCGCACACACAGAATATTGGGCACTTGATCAAGACGAGGTTTCGCGGCTCGCAGTTTATTGTGGTGTCGTTGAAGGAGGGCATGTTTACGAATGCCAACCGGGTATTCCGGACGCGTTTCCAGGACGGCACGTCCATGGTGTCAGCCATGTAGGTTGCCAATGAACAGAGCGGTGGGAGAAGAACAGCAGAACAGAAGAACAGAAGAACAGAAGAACAGCAGAACAGCAGAAGAACAGATGGAAGAACGGATGCAGATGAACCCGACCATGGCACCGATCCATCAACCCTGCGGTCCAGTTGTATTTGACAGCTCAACCCAATTAATGAAGCCTGGAGACGGTTCCACTAGCACGAACAGATCAATGTCCCCAGATGAGTGGCTGGAAATGCGCTAGGGAGTTGGCCGTGTTGATGCCAGAAAAGAAATGAATATACACTGGTGAATCCAACCAGAACAGATTGGTTGAGAAACTTGGCCGAAATGGGAGTTTAGGGTGACGCATGAAACGGATCACCAGATCAGGGATATCGTCATGAGAGGTCGTGAGAAGTCGTCACCATGACAAGTCTAAGATTGCAGCATCACAATCGCACGCATGGCCTCGCACTGCATTACTCACGGTGGCTTAGCGTTCATTGGACGGGACACAGAATCAAAGTTTGCATGGCCGCATCCAGTCTTGAATCACGCCGTCCTTCAACCATTGAACAATGGCCATGTGTGGTCACGTGCCTCGCGTGACCCAAGCTCGCTAGGGGTTAAGGTTTGGAGCCGCACTCGGACCAAAAAAGGGCGCGGAAAACAGCTGATCCCCACAGCGCGGGATGCAAATTACAAAGTGTGGATCCCGATCCCCTAAGGGCGCGCTGCACCGAAAGGTATAAAGCCAGAGCGGAATCCCGCAGCCAAAATAGGAGCTCCATTTCTGGAGCCTTATTTCTGAAGCACCTTTATACGATCAGGCATTCAGCGGTCAACCATCATCCTTCACACCATCTGAACGGGTGAGTACCTTTAAAAGCCGTTTCCAATATTTTGGGTATTTTTGGAAGCATCTTTTCTGGAATCAAGCAACCCTGAAAAGCCGTCACGAGCTTGGAATTGGCGGGCTTGGAATTGGCGGGCTTGGAATTGCTTATAATTTAGTGCAAATACAGATCAGCAGGAAGCTCTCCTAGAAGGTCTACCGACGCCATGCCAGGAAACAGAGACACCGCGAAGGATTTTCGCCGGGAACAACCTGTTCAGAGACTCCCCAAAGTCGATTTGCGGGGAAAGTCTAGGCAACGTGCGCAGTGCACATTGGACCATTGGGCGTTTCATTTGGAGAGGCACCTCTTGTATTTGCCACCGCCGGACAAAAAGGCAGCAAGGCGTCTTTGCACCTCTTCGTTGGAAAAACACACGTTGCGTTTGATTCCCAAAACCGCCGAGACCCCTCAAGATATCTTGGCCATACTCCAGGCCCTTGTTAACGAGTTGCGTGAAGAGCGGGCTGAAGACGCCATCAATGCAATCGCTCCCGGGCAGAGTATCACCTACTACATCCGGCAACTCGTCGACATCGAATACGACGTTAGGATGTTCCACCTGGCACAGTACGAAGCCATCGTGCACAGGCTCGTGGACGCCGTGATCTACCTCGTCAAGTACTTTCCGCATATGGACTTCGTTATCCTTACCATACCCGACTGCTTCGAGGCATCCGCTCGCGCACGCTTCGACTCAATGAATTCTGGTTTAAGGCGGGTCAACGAAGTGTTTGGAGACGGTCCAACGAACCAGAAGGCAGAGCAAAAGTTGTCTTATAAACAGTCCAACGGCCAACGGAAGCAGTACCGGGACTTCAATGGCGGAAGCAACCGGCCACGCAACAACGGAATCCAAGGAAGTTTCCAGCAAAGCAGGAACGGACATGGTCAGCAATGGTTCGGCACACCAGTGTACCCGGCAAATTGACATCAGTTGACGACTAAGTTGACCGTGAAACATGCGGAGAAACGGAGAGAAGCGAGCACTAGTGGAATCAGACCTGTGTCATCAGGATGACGATTCTTTTCAGAGCGACGGGATAACATGGCAGGACTCGCCGTTCTTACTCGGCAAGACGTGAGGTGAGTCTAGTCAATTGACCAATGCCACACTGGAAGAAAGCTTGCACCCATTCATGAGAAAGCTTGCACCCATTCATGAAGGGTCTTTTGGAATATCCACCCTTTTGCTTGCACGATCCCTTTTCTTTGGAGCGTCTTTGATTTTATCATGAGTGGCACCTCCATGATCTTTGTTCTCCCACTATTCAGGTGCTTGGTTGTGATGCCAGTGCCTATAACCAGCATGTTTCCCAAACGAGCCTTGATTTCCCGTTGCGGCTCTTCCCTCAGGGATATTTCCACGTGGTTACGATGGCGAAATAGGCGGGGTGAATCTTCCTCGCCTCCACTTCACCTCGATTGCCATAACTGATTGAAGCTTTGACGCTGATAGTTCCACGAGTATCATCAGAGAACCCGTATGAGGTTTTGATTTGGACCCATGATCTATCAAAGGTTTGAATTACCTTGCGGCCTTGGACGTTAGCGATTTGAGATATTCTCTTGAATCATAGTCCCATGATAACACTCTGAATGACCTGATAACACTGTGAATCTGATAACACTGTGAAACTGATAACACTGTGAACCTGATAACACTGTGAACCTGATAACACTGTGAATCTGATAACACTATGAATCTGATAACACTGTGAATCTGATAACACTATGAATCTGATAACACTGTGAATCTGATAACACTATGAATCTGATAACACTGTGAATCTGATAACACTATGAATCTGATAACACTGTGAATCTGATAACACTATGAATCTGATAACACTGTGAATCTGATAACACTATGAATCTGATAACACTGTGAATCTGATAACACTATGAATCTGATAACACTGTGAATCTGATAACACTATGAATCTGATAACACTGTGAATCTGATAACACTATGAATCTGATAACACTGTGAATCTGATAACACTATGAATCTGATAACACTGTGAATCTGATAACACTATGAATCTGATAACACTGTGAATCTGATAACACTATGAATCTGATAACACTGTGAATCTGATAACACTATGAATCTGATAACACTGTGAATCTGATAACACTATGAATCTGATAACACTGTGAATCTGATAACACTATGAATCTGATAACACTGTGAATCTGATAACACTATGAATCTGATAACACTGTGAATCTGATAACACTATGAATCTGATAACACTGTGAATCTGATAACACTATGAATCTGATAACACTGTGAATCTGATAACACTATGAATGATCTGATGCCACACACGGGGAGCTTGCTTCAAGCCATATACGGACTTCCTTAGCCTAAGTACTAGATTTTCTTTTCCCTCTTGAACATAGCCTTCGGTTGTCTCGTATAGATGTCTTCCTCTAACTCTCCGTTCAAAAACACTGTGACATCCAATTGTTTGATTCCCAACCCTCTGCAATGGCTAAGACCATCCGCAAGCTCTCGTGGAAGTGCGCCATGTGGATATATGTGGCCCAATTGGGGTGACAACACATGATTATCCTCCTTGGATGATTCAGGTGGTTCCAAGGGTAATCCCATTCCTTTCTCTTTGGACAAATCCAATGACTCCAGCAGTTCAAATCCGAGGAGGTGGGGCTCTCTATAAGTGCAAGAGCCCCAAATCAATCGTTAGCACAACTGGTTGTTGGACATCCTTTGACTAAGGCAGATACTGGAGATCACTTCCCTGAGATGCCGAGCGAGCCTTCGCCAGAAGCGAATCAGGTTCAATCAGTCCCAACTATTCCTCCAAATCGCTATCGAAGCAACCGCATTCATCGAACTCACCTTCCGACCATTTCTTCAGTGGTGGAATGACAGGCCAGCGAAAATAAGGATCTTAGTGGTCTGTTCTTTGGTACTGACCAATCGAGTAACCCAACAGTGAGCACCCCCACGGAGCTGCACATGCCCGGGCAGGCTACATACCAAGGGTGGGCAATCGTCCCCAGTTCAGGCCAAGTCTTCAGTGGTTTCTCCGCATATCACATCAGCCAATGCTATTCTGGGTGCTCTATGGGTGCTCTACCAATCAGTGAAGAAAAATTCATGTATCTTCAATTCCGAAGTGAATCAGAGGATGAACTCGTGGTCCTACTCAGTATGGAAGGAAACTCGAAAGGGGGTGCTTACACGATGCATGTACGCTGAAGTGTCTAGGCACTTACGTGCAAGTCGTGCATCTGATCCGGAATACTTAAGGAGAGGGGTTCCGCCTCGGTGAAGGGTAAGAGGATAACAGTCATGTTTGGATTGGATAGATGGTACAAGATCAAAGAAAAGATGACTGAGGTATCAACTAAAGATGGATACTTCAAGGAAGTATTGGAGCATCGGGTCACGTGCACTCCGAGCTTCTTGGATGTATCGGGCTTCTTGGATGTACGGTGTTAGTGTTTCTGACATCTGGCGCTGGACATTACTACTTCGCCATTGCCCACTGCTATTCACTGAGGAGCAGTTTGGCCTGCGTCCAAAGCAAAGTATGCATATACGCCATGCAACTCAGCGTTCATGAAATATCCCATGTAGAACGTTGGGTTACTTTTGGTGTGGCTGATCACAATCTTCAGCATGTATGCTTCATTCAAGGAATCAATTCGTGAAGCTTTTCGCTTGTGTACTGACCTGGACCGTACACCTTCGAACCATCCATCGCCGCCACTCTGCTTCAACCCTAACACATCCTCCCTGATGATAGCTTTCAAGTTGGGGGAATAAGCCGGGGGTCTCGTGGGTCGAAATATTTCTTGGCAATTGTTGATCAACTCGGTTTGTGGAAGCGGTGCCGAGCCTAGCTCTGATGCTTACAGGTACAGACTCCGGGCCAATAGACTAGAGGCCAGCGAAAAAAAAAAAACAATCAATCCAGATGAGTCACGATTCCTCAAGTATGAAGGAAATCAAATAGGAAAATCACTTGTTCATAAACTAGACGAAAAAATAGAAGTTCAAATATTAGACACAAACAATAAAATAAAACATTTTCCGATTGATAATGAATGGCTTTTTGCAAATTCGCTTTCTAAGATAGCTAGTGTTCCTGTTTTGACCTATAATGATAAGCTGATGGTACAGATTACGTAAAGTAGGTGGATAAAAGAAGGCCCAATAATAGATTTAACTCATGTAGGTATAGTAAATGAAAAGGATAAGGATATAATCACTTGTCCTGATATAAATAATTTATATGTTTCTTCCTGCTTAGAAATTAATTCTGGAAGAAATGGATCCGAAGGACTATGGCACTGCTGTTGATCTTGAGCCGGGATTGAAAAGCTCTTCCTTCAAAGACACAGAAAACCTGCCTCAGTTAGGCTCAGCATTTGTTTACGATCTGTTTGGTCCGCCCGCTCCTCTGTACTCTTCAGACCAGAAAGAAGAAAGGAAACCATCAAAATCTGATGTACCCTGTCTCCGACAAAGGGATCATTTCTTGCGGTCAAGAAAAGTACAAGCGCTAGAAACCTCTGTAGAAACCTCTGAGATTCCCACCAAGTGATTTTCTTTTTTTCCTCCCGAAACGGGAACTTTCACTTTTGGTTATCAGCTGATTAAATGTTTATCTTATATTTTTTTGATAAAAGGGGATATATAATAATATGTTACTAATATATAAAAATTATAATAACACTATCTAACCATCACACAAGCAACTAGGAGCGAATGCTATGCCAAGACCCGGTGTGGTCGACGCCCTCTTCGACCGCCTACTCTCATGTCGGATTATTCCGCAAGCATTCCAAACATTACAGTTCAAAGAAAGTGGGAACTTCTCTTGAGCGAGAACGAAGACAACTCCAGCTTCAATTCACTCTCCTTGACCACTCAATTGGCTGCTTCAGTTAACCGTGAAAATCTGCAAACTATCCTGAATGACTCGGCCAGATTCGGGAAGGATTATGAAACCAGCCATGTGTCCATCACATCACCACAACCAAGGCAATTAGAGAATGTTGACGCGGATGCCAATCCCGAGCCCAGCGCCCTATCGTCTTTCTCGCGGAAGTTTAAAGTGAAAGAAGGTTCCGGTTCCTGGTATGTTACCAAAATAAGGTCTGACAAGTTGACCATTCGTGAGTACCGGAAACTTCCGAAGAAGCTAGAATCAAAGTCTTCGAAAGTGGTTGGATCAATTCGATAATGCTCAGGGAACTACAGTCCTTCCGTGGTCCTTCAAAGGATAAACAAAAGAAGGATCAAACCTACATAGAGAAAGACCCTTATATTTGCCAGTCTCAAGTCCTTATATCCAACCAGCCTACATTGACTGTTTATGACCACAACAATGATGTCAGCTCAAAATCCTCATATCTGGGTCATTAAAGGTCAAGAAGTTTGTTATTGAAGCGATCATGAACTCTTCTTTCTCCAAGAGCATCAGCTCGTTTGTTGGTGAGGAAATCTGGGCAACCATCCCGAAGTTTGATGCGGAACCAAGTTCACCAGCTTAAAATTGAACTATTTAGGCCGGGTTTCCAAGAGCAAAGCTATTATCATCCTCTCGAGGATGTTGATTTCTGCAAGGAAAGCAGATCATATACCGAATCAAGTGGCTGGAGCAACATATGAATCAACATATGAATCAACATATGAATCAACATATGAATCAACATATGAATCAACATATGAATCAACATATGAATCAACATATGAATCAACATATGAATCAACATATGAATCAACATATGAATCTGAGCAACATATGAATCTGAGCAACATATGAATCTGAGCAACATATGAAACAAGTGGCTGGAGCAGCATATGAATCGGGAGCACAAAGTATTTTTACAAAATTTCGGATGATTTATGGATGTCATGTAAATGTCTTCAGAAGCTTTCCATCTAGAATGCGGCTTCACGTCCCTTTGGTGTAATCAATTTGCGGTTAGTTTCTGCAAGAAGTATCCTTAGACTTTCAAGAGATTGTTTGTTCCCGCAGAATTAGTAGCACCACACTATCGACGAGAGGCGATTATAGTTCCCACATGCTGCCATTATATTGTTAATAATGGAATTTCTTTTGATCTTAAAGTAGACGACAAAAATGATAAATTGGAAAGTACGGTTAGCAGGAGTCGAACTTGCACGATATTAATCCAAACAATCTATTTTATTTTACCTTTTCATCATAACCGCTAAAATAAAATAGAATTGTTATAGGTATGCCCACTTTGCTTTTTTATCTTATTTATCTTTTCCATTCTATATTTTATAAAATTCAAAGGGAATAGAGTATTTAAAAGTTTCCTTAAAAACTTTATTTATCTAAATATTCACCTTAAATTACTTCTGCATAAAGTGAGAATCCTTTAATCGGAATATGGTTGATGGTATAATTATCCCCTCTAAATTTTCCGTCAAAATTTTGATTTGCAGAATTCAGATAGTTTAAGTTATTGTGTAACTAACATATGTCCCTTTTCTATGGAAACAGATTGTAAAGTTGGACTTAAAAGAATCTTGGAAAGACAACTCGAAGACGACAGAGTACACCTCAGAGGAGTAACACGTAATGATACAAGAGGACATGCAGAGCTTGCCTTTGATGAAGAAACACTCAGGAAAAGAGAAGACGATGCCAAAAATCCGCGTGGTCTCAGAATCCAAGACCCTGAGGATATACAAGGGACATAGAGAAAATTCCCAGGTGAAGATACTTGAGAAGTTTGAATCGAGATGATCGAGATGATCGAGGATGATCGAGGATGATCGAGGATGATCGAGGATGATCGAGGATGAATCTAAGAGGATTACCAGGCGTCGCCGGTAACCCCGGAATGAGGCGTAACGGAAAGGTATAAAGACAAGAGCGTATCCTCCGATCGAAAGGACAAAACTCCATTGCATACACCTCTATCAGATCAAGAAAGAATATACGATACTGATACAAACAAGCACCTCTAAAGGTATCCCTCATTATATCTGATTGGAAGTAAATCTCATTATATCTGATTGGAAGTATATCTCATTATATCTGATTGGAAGTATCCCTCATTATTTCTGATTGGAAGTATCCCTCATTATATCTGATTGGAAGTAAATCTCATTACATCTGATTGGAAGTATCCCTCATTATATCTGATTGGAAGTAAATCTCATTACATCTGATTGGAAGTAAATCACATTACATCTGATTGGAAGTATATCTCATTATATCTGATTGGCTGAGTTCTACTATCCTTAGTAGCCATCAGAGCATCCGGGTCCATCAGAATCATTGACGGGATCGTTGCTGGAACGATCCTTAACCATTGGCAAGCACTTAGAAGCTTAGACCATATTGCGAATACAGGCTTAATGTCCAGGTCGCATAATACTTCTAACATTTGGTAGCGGAGCTAACCAGGAACTTTATCGATGATACAACCGGGAGGCCCCAGAGGCTTTGGTGTAGGACTCGGAAGCTTGGGCAGCTGTTCTTCTGATACATACTCTCGGCGTTTGAAGACATCAACGTTGAAAGACATTTGTCCATAAAGCTAAGCCGTCTGAATAAGACTTGACCAGTTGATTGTGTCTCGTATGTGAGTCCCAAGGCGGCAGCTTTGCTGAGATAACCCTCTTTAAGTGTTTAGGTTGGCTAGAAATCTTCAGAGACTCAGTGATGTTGATATCAAAGCGAACTGTATTAGCAGTTTCCAATAATGGATCTGTACTTTGTTTCGCCGCAAAGTTCTTCATCTCTTGGTTGCATTTTTGTCAAAGCCTTGGGATCAGCAGGCACATCAACCAGTCAAAGTAAAAGAAAGTATTGACAATTCATATATGAAATTCTTTAAGAAAAGGAACATAACACCACAAAGAACACTAAAAAGTTGACCTCTGTAGTTAAATCTAACCCTCTGCTTCAGTCGACTCAATCATCAGAAGTAGAAATTGCAGGTTTTTATGAAAAACGAGAGAAAATCTGAGTCTAAATGAATTGTTAGGATAAAAATCTATTATACCAAAAATACAATTAAACCATTAATAGATGATTTTATTTTTTTTTTTTAAATGAGTTCTAAATGATTAGATCCAACATGGGTAGCGCACTAAATGGATACACAGTTGACCTGCGACGTGTGGTTAAGGGGAAACCTTCGATGACACGTCGATAGAGGCGTGTTCAACTCCGACCGTCCACTTCCTTTAGAACGTCATGGCTCCCTCGATGCAGTCTCGCCGCAGATACCCTTTCCGGGTTATACCAACCCCATTGGGATCTCCCCACGGCACCCACCACCCGGCTGGCTGGTCACTCCCCCGTATAAGATTGCCAGCCAGCTAAAGGCTGCTGGCTTACTCCCTAAACAGCCCGAAGCCAGCGCGATTGGGCTGGACAGTTTTCTATACAAGAGCCCATGATCCCACTTGTTTTAGGGATCAACGAATACATCCTCTCTGGAGTACTTGACAACTACAAAAGGATATAACATAAAGTACTTGAATTATATATAGATGGAATGTCGGTGTGCGCCATCTAATTGGCTTATCTGTGCTACTTGTTATAAGTAGCTATAATATCTTGTCAAATATTACACAACTCATTATTTCCCATCTCTAAAAGTAGGCATGATAGCAAATAATGAAAAGGTGAGAAAAGAATATCTTTGTTTCTAGTAGCTCATCTGGTTGTTCTATTTATGCTGAGATTACCGAATTTGATACGTGGTGTAATCTTTTCACTTCTAATATCTCAAAACGATACTATAGAAATATGTTTTTTGGAGTAAACCGATATCAAAAATATCACAACCAACTTCAGCCGTATCTATTCGATGCTTTACATCCTTACTTCCGTGATTGTAAAGAGCCTATCTTCTATTCTGGGTCTTGCATGTATATAATGGTAATAATTTATTATATCGTACTTTGGGTGTTGATAGTTTTCTCGTGAATTCTAACTTTTCTTTAAAGGATGCCGATGAGTTCTTAAATATGAGTAATCCTCCATTAGAGCTAGAGTTAATTAAACAAGACCTGCAGATTATCACCCATTTAGTGAATCACCTGTATTAATAGCTCCAGCTGTCAATTTAAGGTATTTTCGGGTTCGAGTAGGGCGTAGGGACTGAAGAGATGTATTTGTTGATGATCCGTAAACGAAGGGAATCACCCGGGTTATATAGAATTTCGGGCACGACTGCGCCGTATTCGGCCGATAGAGCCTTAAAGGGCCAGTCGTGCCGAGCGGTCGACCGGAGCCTCTTCGAGAAGGGCTTATCGGTCTAGAACTCGGAGGAAGGAAACAGGGCGCCTCGGACCGAGCCTTGGGGCAAGGTCCGACGTCACACGTCTAGCCGCACATCGCAGACAATTTGAGCACCTATGGGTAGCACACTACCCATGGGGAGTCTAACAGGTATATTTATAGTTTGAATAGCTTCAACTTTTAGCATGTCTTAAAATGATGAAAAGAAATACCACCCAAATTCCTAACTCACAGACTTACTAAAATAAAAAATTAATGTTTAATTTGAAAAGGGTATTGTTAATTTTAATGAAAGATGTTAGATCCACCAGGGGTAGCGCGCTACCCATGGATACCAAATTTACCTGCGACGTACGCTACACGTGGGCGCCATGGTTATCCCCACTTGGAGAGAGACGGGCGCTATCCCGACCGACTATCTCCGAGACTCAGACGAGATGGCACCCGCTGCATCTTATCCGATGTAGCGCCGTGGTTTTTACCCAAATGCAACGTCGTGGTTTTCTTAGATGCAGGACTAATACCTATTGAGAGGATAATTCCTATGCATTTGACAGATACATTAGTATTAGTGGGTCTGGTTCTAGGAGGCATCTTTGATGACACTCCAACCTGGGGTTTGTATGATTACCCTTATGAAGTTAGAATGCGGCTAGCCTTTTATATTTGGGGATCGACATTCACCCATAAATCAGCTGATGAATTCTGGTGGTCCAGCTTACCGCTTTAGGAGACCATAACACGCACAGTGGCTAAGTATAGCGCGCTCAGTCTTTGGTCTTCAACAATACCCACTTCGAGGCGCCATTGGTCTAGATAAGCCAGACCAGGACTTATCGGGACGCCTAAGGCGGCTTGAACGGGTATAACACCCCACTCCGACCAATTATGGCGCCATCGTGTCCCCACTCCGGCTGAAATGGCGCAATCAGGCCGGCACCTCGCCATGAGGCGCCCGACGCCTCATGCGGGCCGGGCCAGTTTTTATCTATATAAGTTTGGATGATCCCCCTTGTTTTAGGGATCATCAACGAATACATCTTCTCTTGAGTACTTGACGCTAAAAACAACTACAAAAGAACATAACAAAAGAAGTCCTCAATTTCAAGTACATATCCGTATTTTTTGGTTAATGTTATCGAATGGAGGAATAAAAGGTCATAAATATAGCAGTCCATCTTGTAAACAATCAGTCAATAATTTTTATTATATATGAGGAACATTTTGCGAAATCTCTTATTCACGTTCTAATGTACCTTGTAATACAAAAAGATTCCGGGAAGCACAGGTGGATGTCAAGCGTGCGCCGTTCACTGTGTACTCGTTGATGCCGCACAAACAGAAGCTCTCACTGAATTGTCTGTTCAAAACATGGGAAGATTACGAGGAGCCCGAGGTACTGGGAGAACAGCTCATTGTGCAGTGCGGCTTTCGCCCACCCGAATTTTCAACCAGGCGCCAAACAGCCCCAACAACGTGCACAAGTTCCAGAGATTTGCTCATGCTGGAGATAATCGCACCTGTTCTCTACAATGCCCCGGCCCTTTCCTTCAAACAAAAACTGGACGGCTCTTTGCAACTACTTGGACAAGGCACGTTCCTCAATTGTGGCCACACTCGTGTTGTGGCCTAGAGGATAGTTTTGACGGCCTCAACTCCACTGTCACCAAGGCTTGCCCCGTTAGCAACTTCACAGCCACCGCATCTCTTGGGCGTGGAATAAGAAATCTTGGTATACTTGGCTTGTCACGCCATCTTAAATATTGATCCCTTCCTAAGCTGGGCGGCTTGCTCTTTTATATTTGGCGTGGACCTTTTTTCATCTAGCACCTTGACTTAGGAGGCGAATTCGTAAAGACATTCAGGTAACAAGGTGCTTGCCCAGTAGAACACTTTACACTGTACATGAGACACCACTGTCAAAAACGTTAAATCCATTGTTATACATGCGGGCTTTCGATCGGGTAAAAAACATAAAAATAATCAGCAGGAACCAACAGAAAATAGAGATGTTCTTGGTCGTAATCGGCTTTATATTATTTAACGTATTGCTCTCTTTATGACTGTTTTAATAAGTGATCATGTCATAAAGTGATCATTCTGTCTAAGAGATCATTCTGTCTAAAGTGATCATTCTGTCTAAAGTGATCATTCTGTCTAAAGTGATCATTACGTCATGATGTTATTGTTGAGAATTTGTAGTTATTCTTACTTATTAATCTCTTTCTATACTCCTGCTGCTATCAAATCTGCTTCCTCTGCTATTTTATTAAATCGAATGGGTGGGGCGGAGCACCATTAATCATCCATGGACATGTGTCCAATGAATCCGCATCCAGTTTGGACTATCTAAGAGGTGAATGCACTTCTTCATCAGGTTGTGTTCCATTGCATCTTTGTAGTGGGCTGGTTCTGGAGCCCTCTCAAGCGGTTCCTTGGTTGTATCGATACTGTTACAAGGTAAGCGAACGGTGCGCCTTACATGTGGGCGTTTTCCTTCCTACATATTTATCCCTAGCACAGGGGCCTGTTTCTCTTTATGATGCTTTACCTGGATATAAGCCTCTAGTTTTTACAATGATCACTTGGAGCATTATAAGGAGGTGGGGACAGACGTGGGGACAGAGGTGGGGACAGACGTGGGGACAGACGTGGGGACAGACGTGGGGACAGAGTGTTTACACAGTGGCAGAGTGGTTACACAGTGGTACACAGTGGTTACAGAATTTCTACAGTAGGAGATAGGTTATGATCCATTTGGACAATGTGGTTTTTGAGAGGGCTCATGCTCTCCCGTGTTGGAAGAAGTTTCTGGCAAGCGAGTTGAAAAATGTATCCACGTCCTGGATAAGAGGACCATCTCTACGCAACAACGCATTGTAATTGGCATAGTAGGCCAGAAGCTGATAGTTTATTGTTATTGTCATTGTTGCCCTTACCACGTGGTTTGCCAAACCGTTTGCCCTTGTTATTATTCTTGCCTGAGCCCGTTTGCCTTTTCTTGTCCGTCGCATCTGACGAATCATCTGAACCAGACAACCCCTGATCATACTTAATCTCCGGAGGAAAAGAGTCGTCATTAAATGCACGCATCGTTGCCCCAAGGAAAGTGAAGGTGATACCCTAGTCGATCGTCCGTTCCAGATTCGATCGTCCGGTCCAGATTCTATTTTGATGTCAGTGGTCCTTTTGACAATCCGCCAGCGTACGGCAGATCTCGTTATTTCCTAACTATTGTCGATGGCTACTCGCGGTATACTGCTGCCATACCTCTGACTGGAATATCATCAACATAGAGCGCTATTAATACCAACGATCGGTTTAGCACATTATTTCAGAATATACCATTCTCCAACTAAGCCACGTACAAGGTAGGATGCTAAAATATGGAGACGTTTTGGGACTTCTATTGAGTCAGGTGACAGAGGCCGGGGTAGATAATCTCAATTACCGGGCATTACACTAGATCGCTTGAAGACTAGGCATTGAAACACAAAGGGACAGCTGGAAAACCCTTGATCGGTCGGGGTAGCACATCCACGCGTCCACCTAGGTCGAGACCGACCTCGATAGACTACGAGGACGGCACCAGAACAGGTGAATTCAAGTGCGGACTGGCCGCATAGCCACACTAGATTCACCGTTCTAGCCGTTGATGGAGTAGGTGGAGGCCAGGATGTGAAGAGGGGCAGAGGGAAGGGCAGAGGGCAGGGCAGGGGGCAGGGCAGGGGGCAGGGCAAAGGGCAGGGCAAAGGGCAGGGCAGGGGGCAGGGCAGGGGGCAGCCCAAACACATGGCTAAGCTTGGCAGGTGATTAATTGGATCCGGCACGGGATACTCAGTATAAGGCAAACCAGTGCCTTCCTTCGCTATATGCAAATAACAGAATCTATGAACGCTCCTCAAGTACCAGCGAGCCCGCATGTTCTGCCAAAGTGTTGGTGCTTCAGCCCTGACAAGGGGCTAGGCCTCGTCGTCGTCCGCAAACCTTAGCGACTTGCGCTTCTTGACGTTTCCTGGGTCCTGGGTCGTCTTGGACCCGCTGAACGAGGTGTCGGCACTGGTATCGATGGCCGCGTCGACGTCGTTTTTCTCGCTGCTGTTCGACACCCCGGAGGTGTTGGAGAATACGAGTTCCGCCGTCCGGATCCACCGCCTCCGCCGCGTGTACTTTGAATAAGAGTCGTCCGTCGACGCCTTCTTCCACACATTGTCCGTGTAGATGAAGCCCTCGTCGTTGGTGGGCTTGACCGTGGTTTTGGACCGCTTGCCGGCTTGCAACGTGATGGCGCCATCATTGGTCAAGTCCAACCGCCACGTCTTATCCACCCACCGCCACCGGGCGCCCGAGATGGCCGGGTTCGCCTGGAAGTACTGCTGCAGCTGCGAGAAGTTCCCGTCGGCATTGGGCAACTCAAACGTTTCGATCGACTGCGACTCGTTCAAAAACTCGTCGGTCCAAGGCGCTCTTTCGTACGACAAGAGGTTGGATGTCCACCCGATACCCAACCACCGCCGCTGGTTTTCATAAATCACATACGTGAACCGCACGGGCTTCGTGACGTCCAGCGCGAGCGCCAGCGGAGCTCCTTTCTGCACCTTGGCAAAGGCCGCCGCAAACAACGAGTTGTTCTTGGCCTGGGAGAAATCGAGGCCGGTCAAGTAGAAGCTGAGCACCCGCGTGATCTTGAGCTTCCACACCATCCGGCGCGTGACCCGCATGTAGGCGGAGTGGTACGAGAGAAGGTAGATGCCCACCGATAAGAGAATGGTGCGTGGGGCCACCAACAAAAACAGCACTATCAAGTACACGGGAGTCAAGAACACCGTGGTGAAGAGGAGCCGCTTGATATCATATGCCGTGAGCGCCAAAGACGTGATGGGGCTCAATAGCAAGTCGGCCTTGATGCAGGTGGTGGTGAGCGCCTGCACGATGTCGTCCAACGTAGGACGTACGGCCGTCTCCGCCTGGATCCGCCGATTGAGCACCAGGTAGACGATCACAATGGCCACCGCGACCAAGTGGCCTGCCCACATCACCACCTGCTCAAAGTACACCACCAAGAGCGTGTACACGCACATGATGACGATATTGACCCAATAGTCGTCATTTGTCCAAGTTGCCACCGAGAGCAACTTATTGACAATAAGAAGATAGGGATATGCTTTTATCAATGCTTTGGCCACCGTGGGTGGCGTGGACAGGAGGAGCGGCAGCGTCATGGGCACGGGGGGCTTAATGTGCGGGCCCGGCAGAGCATTTTGTCCGCTAGGTGCACCTGCAGTCACGGGGCCGGGCGGAGACGAGAACTGCGCCCGAACCTCTGATGTGTTGGCGGCACTGGTGTCACTTTTTCTGCCTTCGTCACTCATGGCTAAGGAGTATGCGTGGGGTAGCTGGTGGTAGCAAGCGTGGGTCGGGTGCGCCCGGTGCACGGGTGTGCGCCCCAAGAGAGCCGGCCACCAAACATCTGTGCCTCAGGCCACGTGCCACCAACGGTTCCAATACCTGGGTAGAGTGTCTGGGGTGGAAATTATGAATTTGTATGGTGGAAAGAAAGGGGCTCTGGTTGAGGCAGTCCTGCGTGGGGGAACCGGCGGTGACCTACCATGGCAACATCACCTATGAGTCGCACGTGACTCCCGCCTGTACTTCGCGCCATACCCGTAAAGATGCGCAGGGAGACTAAGGACGGGGCTTGATGCAACAAGGCCAGACCAGAGGGGAATCCTAGAATCGGGAAAGAGATGCTGACAACTAGGGGCTTTGCAGCGATCACAGTGGGGAAAATTTTAATGAGACATTGGGAAATAGCTTGAATTGCCTGCCCCTTGAATCGCCTGCCCCTTGAATCGCCTGCCCCTTGAATGACCCGCCCAACTCAAATGACCCATCCAACTCAAATCAACTGCTCAAATTTGGATCGATTCAGGCTCTCGGACTTAACCTTATAAGGACCGAATTCTCGAGCCGTCTTTGAGACTCTTCATTGTTTGGCGGTGCTATAATGGATCCTCAATTTGGCAGGTTACATCACCGAGTAACCTTTGCACTAAGATTGCATTGGTGTGGCAGGATGGGTACAGGATGATTTGCTTGTGGCAGCCCAGCCAAGAGGGGCGGTTCCGTCCAGCCATTCCTCGCCATTACTCCTTTAGTCGAGGCCGTTTTCGTCTATCGTGCTCAGCCTATGGTCAAGACTGATAACATACTCGTGCAATTTAATAACATTGGACAGCATGACCTAAACTCGGCTCTCAGACTCGTTGGGAATCAGCAAGACTCAATTTTGAATTTGCAAACAGATGGTTCTGGGGAACCGCTTGAACCAGCTCGAAACGCTGAGCTGAATTTTTTGTCATTTGGGGGGATCCACGCCATGCTGGCTCCCATGCTGTCTCATAAAGCGCGGTGCTCTTGCATGCGTTCGTTCAGCCACTGCGTTAGAGTTGTGTCGACTAAAAAGTGTGGTGCTATTTGTCAGCTGGACGTGCGGCTCGATTTCATAACGCATTGCAAATCTCCGCCACACATAAATACCCGGGCCCGCCTCCCTTCCGTTTTCCATTCATAAATTCAGATCGCCCCTTCTGTCTACCACACAAGCCCCGATCCAAACATCCCCTATCCCAGCCCCTCAAATCCCTTAAGAATGTCCAAATTATCAGTCGCAGTCTTCGGCCTCAATGGTGCGTTGGGTGCGCCAACCATCGAGGCTTTCCAGAACTCAGTCTTTAAGGACAAGTTCGCCTTCCCATTATTGGCTGTCACTCGTGACCCCGCATCGAAGCAGTCTTCCGAGACGGTCAAGTACGTTGGTGCCGATATTGCGGCCAACACGGATGACGTGATCAAGCAATTGAAGGGCATTGACGTGATTGTGTCTCTTCTCAACCCCTCGCCCGATGTTGTGGCTGCAATTGAGCCGGTGGTGGTTCTGGTCAAGCCCAAACTCTACATTCCATCGCAATTTGGGTGTGTCATTCCTGAGGTGGACACCATTTTTCCTGGTTTCCTTGGATTCAAGACCCAGCATTCCCAGAAAGTAAGAGACAGCGGAGTGAAGGTGGCTGTCATTGCAAACGCCTTTTTTGCTGGAGGCCCCTGGTTGTACGAGATTGTTGGCCATGTGGGGATTGATGCCGAGAAGAAATCTGTGACATACCTTGGCTCTCCAGATTCCAAATTCTCCTTCACCACCTTGAATGACGTGGGAAGAGTCATTGCTTCCGTGGCTTCCAAGGCTGATGAGCTCCTCCCGCACACCATTAGAGTCCAGTCCGGCCAAATCACTCCTTTGCAAGTGGTCAAAAGATATGAAGAGGCTCACCACGTCAAGTTGGATCCCAAGCAGGTGATTGAGAAGGGCGAAGCTTTGAGGCAAGCTCAAGCCATTTGGGACCCAAATGACTTCAGCAAGTTATTGTACTGGTTGAATGTTGCATTTTCTCAAGGCGAGGGATATGGTATCGTTTTCAACACCGACAAAAACGAGCTTGTCAATCCGGCCGAGTCTTTGTGGAAATGGGAGAAGTTTTGAATGGAGATTGATCCCACTAATTGGAATATTGCGCTGAAAAGTCCGAGTCTTGAGAGCCTGGTAGCCACCGCACTTCTTGCCTCATTGAAGATTATGAACTAATTTAACATGGACCGAAGAGTCATCCTTCCGGATCATGGCGTTACTCGCTAGGAACTCTAGTACTTCCTGAATGCCTTCTTCAACGCGGAGCGTGGGTCACCTTCATCCATGCAAAACTCAGCCCCGCCTGACAGTTCTCCCTTCATTGACTGAACCGTATTCATTGCAGTTTGCATCTGGTTTACGGCTACGCCCATCCTCATGGCTGTCGCAGTATCCAATGAATGTCGCCGAATGTTTCCCGCTACGTATCATCGAAAATCCAAGAATGGAACTGATTGAGGAACTTCAAAGACCTGACAAGTAATGCTTTGGGCAATGTGGCTTGACCGCTTCTGCATCAACTCATACAGTCACTGTTTAGTGCTAGCACCTATTGCCACATAATCTGGAACGGCCATATCATTTATCCCAATCAATAAACAAGCCGGTGCTGGAGCTGCCCTTTTTATTCATTTCCATGGGTGCCTTGGGATTGTTGAGAAATGAAGAGACTTTGCCCAATGACCCAGTATTAACCAGCGCTTCATTCGGGCCCGGGTGGCTAATTTGAATATACCAACATTTCAAGAAGGCTGTTTCTACCTCGCACCCTTTCATACCAAAGGCGCAGGCTGCACACGAAAGTTCACTAGAATCGATTTCTTAAAGTCTCGAATCTGGATGATTGCCTCAAACTTTTGCATTTGGGAGTCTTGAAGTACCAGTCAACGGCCAAAAAGACGGAACTGAACTTGTAGGAAACCTTGCAATTCCTCAAGACAGAGCACTAAGAACGCCGCTTGGTGATGTATCAAGCAATAGGATTCGTGAGCCATGAAGCTTTCAATGGCAATCATCATTGTACAAGGGCCGACCCGATCCCTAAACCCTTTTTTTTTTTGGAGTTCATTTGGCTTTCACTAGGGCTGGTTCCTATGCATTAGTTGATTAAGTAAGAGGTAAGCACAGCAGATGAACACTGCCCGAGCAACCAACCAAGAAACCCAATACTCAATAGAAATCAATATTGAACCAATGATAAATCAACAAAAAGCAACAATTGATCCACTCGTAAAATTTAGGCAAGTGCAAGAACACTTGCAAATAACGGCTTGATTCAATTCTTTTCACCAGAAATGACGAGCAAAATGTTGTATGATGAGAGCAAGGACACGGGTAGTCTAGAGACTCAAGACTCAAGAACCATGATTTATGCAACACACCTATTTCAATGACCCAATGAAACTTTCAATATGCACGAAGGAAAACAGCGTAAGGAGGCGCTGATGCCTAAATAAACTTTCAACAGATATGGACACTCGCCAAATGATAAAAGAGTCGAGCAGGTAGTCGTTTAGCTCCCGTATAGTATGCAAAAGCTTGTTGAGGTTGCACGAAACCTTTGAGTAACTGGTTTGTCTTTTTTGGCTAGCATGGTTTGATTAATGTTGCTGCGGTGGTTTAAAACATTCTGCCTTCTTGTTTTGGATAATTTTGCTCTCTGGCTTGATGGTTTAAAAACCGCCCCATCTTTATCTCGGGGCGGGAACCTCTTAATTTATATTTGTTCAGAAGTGCGCGTGCCACTGTTGCAATCTCGCACACTTGCATGGAGCCTATGAATCTCACCAACTTGCATGATAGGAGCAATAACAATGGCAACAAACCTGAGCAGCCCCACTATGCATTATTTGACTATGTGGGCTGCAATCCACATCGGTGTACTCACGCCCGGCCACTTTGCCCTTCCCAGAGCACACCGCCGTTGGCTGCCCTTGCTGGCGGGAAAAACGTATAGGAGTCTGACATGTTTCAGGAATGCATATGGTTGAAGGACGTGCACACGGGTAGGGGGCGCGCGCACTGGCTGCAAAACTAAAGTCGCATATGGGAGGGAGGCTATATAAGAACCTGCTCGCGCCAGAATGAAAAAATCTTTCTCGCAACCATAAAACTGAATTTCGCATGCATTATTATACAGGGATCCACTCTATTTAAGAAGCATGGATTGTGACCAGACAAGTCTCAAGGTGTGAGCTAATTGACACAGATGAAGAGACAAGGCCAAGGTGAACGATGATTTTATGTCGCCTAGAAGGGGTGGGACACTATTGATGTGGCTGTTTTGGAAAATTGAAGGTTTTTTTATAGCTCAGTGACTCTTACGTCGTTGAATTATGGCTCCTTGCGACCACCACGAATGCAAATTATACCTGCCATGTGATTTCGGAAGCTTCTGCTTCGGATACTCAAGAAAACAGAAAAGGAATTGTGCTTTTTCGAGCCTGTATTTGAGGTCAGCGTAGCCGTAACTCTCGATGTGTTTTGGGGCCAGCTCGATACCAATAATACTCAGCTCAGGAAACTTTGACGATTCTGCTTGAAACAAACCATCAGTTTAGCCAAACCATCAACTTGATCACACATGAGCGTTCATGCTTTCAAAAAAAACCTCACCCACTACTCACATATCAGACAGTCCACTTGAAGACAAAATCCGACTTCTCGAGCCTACCCAGAACTCGATAAGTTAGTGAGTGTTCTTGTTCTTGTCTTTGGCCGACTGTTTGGGATTTGGAAGTCATGTGTGCCTTATCAAGTTCAAACGCTAAGCCAAGGGAATCATGGAAGCATTTAGGCGGTAAAAACCAAGTTTATTACTTACGAGTGCTGAGAGAGTCAACATTGATTTTTCAGCATTTGGCAATCTCTCAACACTACACTGACCGGGAGCAGTCATGGTGCCCGACCACAAACAAAGCATGCAATCCACCCTTGAAAGTTGGGCTTAGGTACTGTCTAAGAATATAGTGAATACTTGAGCGTGGATGACCCTGATAAATTCCTGACTTTTGGGTATCGAGGTTCCGAACGACCCAATGACTGACTAAGTGATTATAAGGTTATGCGGACGTCTGCGAAACTCACCACCTCACTGGCTTGAAAAACGCGTCAGGTTGAGCCTTTGGTCTCGTTTAAAGAGTTTCATTAACATTGACAGTTTCATAATGGCTGTGCTTCCGCTCTATAAGCTTGTCAATTGTTGATATTCAGTGTATCTGGAAATCAGATCATGTGAATTGGAGATTATGTCTGCCAACAGAAGTCTATTCCATGGTGGATATGTGAAAATTGATAAAGTCACAAATGGCTTTCAACTGAGTTTTTCTGCTACACTTGGTGTTTCTCTTTATTGCATCTTGTTGCGTTTTCTTGGAAACTTTCTAGCTTTCTGATTCGGATAGCATGTTCCTACTCAGATAGCTTCAATTCTCAATTAAAAAGTTATCACAGAGTGATTTCTGCTCATGATTCCGCTCTATACTCCTGATGTTATTTCGGACAGAATTCGGTGACAAGACTGCTGGTGTGATTAAAAGATTTTACTTGTGGGCCAACTGTTTTGTTGAAGCATTGGTGTCAACTTTGCCTCGGCATTATTTGTATGGGGCAGAGCAGCCGCTGATTCGAGAGTGGAGCTGCAAAACAGCAGACTGTGATGCACAGTGGATGCAACGCACCGTCTAGACAGTTTTCACCAATTTGGATGAAAGAGGAACAAAAGGATGGGCGATTCATCAATAGCCGTTCACACAGCGGCAAGTCCTTGCAGGATATTCTTGGATTGAATGAAGTTGTACATTCAAACGAGGCGAATTGTCAAATTGACACTCAGATCATGGTTCAGAATGTGTACCAATTCCATGGGTTTCGGAAACGAAGCAAGCTGCTTGTTCTCATCTTCAAAATGAATTTTGGGTAATTTCCGATATTCACTGAGACATTTCCTGCTAAGGCCGCTGATGTATTTATGGATGCCGCACTACCCCATGGGTGCAAATTGTTAGCCAAAGCGCGAACCTGCACGGGTCGATTTCTGCAGTACCGAACTGTTGAAGGCCAAGTGTTAAGCGCGATGCTCCTGCACACATCAATTGGAACATCCTCACTTCTCAGTGACTAGGAAAGGTGAACCTTGGGAATCCTCTTGGTCACGCATTTATCTGGATCAATTATTCACTGATAATTCATTTTGGCGTTATACCATTCTAGCCAGGCGGATCCCCGGCCCCACCAAGGCTACCCACAGAGTCTTCTTTCGCCCTTACGCTCTTCGGCCGTTCAAGCAACAGCGACCCACTGAATATCTCGATAGTGCCAGTCGCCCTTTCAGATTAAAAGTCTAATCCATGCCCGAACCGCCGATTGATGTCCTGCATCCAAGTGCACCAACATCGATTCACTTCCTGTTCACATGTCTCGGTTGGACAGGACATTTTCAAACCTAGCGGCAGCATATTTCACACTTGTCATATTTCACACTTGTTCTCGAGGACATTCAACCATAAAAGAACTTCACTTGAACTCATGCCTGTACTTTAATCCAAATGATTCCCTCTCGTCAGTGAGGACATGGACTGCACAGTCAAGGTGCTCCACAGATGAGTTGAGCAAGGACAGCTAATGACGCAGAAGCATGAGAGGTGGCAACATGTGGCGGTGTAGGGGATCCACCAAAATCCTTTAATCCATTATCAAAGCCATCCTAACATGATTTATATCCCAACAGAAATAACCTTCCATTAACTTGCCGTTTTAACGAACGCCCTGCTTGGTCTTGAGCCAAGATAAAGTCCAATCTTCTATGTCCTTTTTGAGGTACGTCAAACGAGTGCCACAAGGTGCCACTGTCACCGGACAACTTTAGCTGTTGGGCCCGAATGTTGAGGAAGAATCCCTGGATGGAGCGATGCAGGCAAGTTCTGATGGAAGTTCTTTTCAGATTCATCAGGTACCATGACAGATTTCTCGATGCAAGCTCGCCTTGATATCTTCTCCACCTTTACATGGAACCAATTAGGTCATTTTGAATGTTTCCACAAAAGCTTAGCTTCTAGTGGGCCTTTTGGTGAACCGAAGCAGCAATTCAGCCGAGCGTGAAGTTCAAGGGGCATAACTCACGGCATCACACCTCAAAAGGTGTTAGTTCATCTAGACAGTCGAACGGTAGCCATGGAAGTCTGAGTGCGCCAAAGAGTGTACAACCGCTCAGCATCCAAAAGAAGAAGCCGACATAGTTGCCCTGAGTGCCACACTCGTACTTTACCCCTTTAAGGGAAATCAAACGCCCCGAATATAGAGAGGCTCCACAGTGGAATGGAGCAGAATTCTCTTTGGCGCACCTCATGGAGGTGGCCGAAATTCAAACGCAAGATTTGAAGAATGAACCAGGAATTTTCAGCCACCGGTAAATCAACATTAGGAGGTCGCACCAACCTCTGGGAATTGCTGGTTAACAGTGTTTAATGAAGAAAAGGAAAGCGGTACTTATCCATACCTGCTCATCAAACCGGCGGCGCCAAGATGTTAGAGTGAGTTTCGGAGAACCCTCTTTTCCATTGCCTTCAACAACCCTGGAGATGGATTGAAATGGTGTTTTGGAAGGAGCACCTGGAGATTAGCTGCAAACCAGGAGCCCGTCCCAATCCTTGAATTTCGCAGCTTTTCATTTCAAGTGATGGTCCTGTTCGCAGCAGGCCTCCAAGGTTGACAGGCTCTGGTTGAGCGAATAAAGAAGTAAACTTGAAGATGAGCGGGTTCCAGATTAGCACCCGTGGCCATTCAAAAATCAAAGAGTCGTTGCCTTGTCGGCTTCGCGCCTCGTTCATCAATGGACCCGACTAGAACTGGTACAGGATTCGCAAACACTGTCCAGTTGAAGCATAGCAATGCGATGCTGGCAGGGCATTGAGGCAAATCCGCCCAGTGCGTTTCATGTCAAAGCGAAGACGTTCAGTCAGATTCAGATGAACGCCGGGAGCTCCACTCTCTCAAGGTAGTCAAATCAGTCGAAATGAGTCGCCCTTCCATCAGTGACGCGCATGAATGATCAACGACATTCCCAGTGTCCTGCCATAAATCCGACGAAACCGCAGCCAAGAAATTTGGATAAACCTCCGTGGGGAAATACCCGAGCGTGACTCTGCTCAACATTGGGAAAGAGCACGACGGTGTATCATTCCCCGCAGAACCACTACCCTGGGCTCTGATTGGGTGATGCGACACAGACAGTAGCCGCTCTGCCCCCGCCCACCGTTAGTTCTGGAAAATTCACCTTTGAACTCACAACTTGGCTTAAATTGAAAGTTTGTTTCGGAATTTGCAGCACAACCAGGAGACTCAGCCAGTTCTTAGGGTATGAGGAGACAGACAGGCTCATAAGAACACCGCTCAATCCTGGTGTCATCAGTGATATCATGGAAGTCCAGTCCCGCAACTATATGGAAGCAGTTCCCGCCAATAGAAATCCTTCATTGTTTCAGCTCCGCTATTATACTGCAGTGGGCTCTGCCAATAAGATTGTGTGTTTGACTCGATTCGGCCCCGCAATTATGTGGAAGCATTTCCCGCCAATAGGGATCCTTGGGGAAAGTACTCGCCCAAACCACGAACCAACCAGGGGCTAATGTCTTAAGCGCTGTGCATGAAACACCGCCTAGTCCTTGACCTTCCTCGTGTTGCTCCTGCATACACCGCTTCCCAGACCGTCGTCACGTTCATCCTGACCCGAGTCCAGCCAAACGTCGGCCCTCAACTGCTCTGCGTGTTTCCAGACTCAGCACTCCATGGGCAGCAAATGAAACCAAAGCGGGTGTGCGGGTTTGGGTGCCGTGCACGCTAGGAAACCCCTGGTGTACGGATGTGTTCCCGGGAGTACGCAGCTGTGCACGAGGCGGCTCCCCGCCAGCGGGTCTAAGCGGCCTTTTCTCTGGTGCAGATATCCCCCACGCCCCAGTGCAAACCAGGGCTTCACCCGCGCATCCCCATGGACTTGACCAAGCTTTTGGAGGAGAAGAGAAGGAAGCACGCCAAGCGAAGAGCCAAGGATGGCAGCGGTCCCAGCGGTCCGAGCGGTCCCAGCGGTCTGAGCGGTCCCAGCGGTCTGAGCGGTCCCAGCGGTCTGAGCGGTCCCAGCGGTCTGAGCGGTCCCAGCGGTCTGAGCGGTCCCAGCGGTGCTGGTATGGGCGACCAGGCTGGCGGCAATCCCGATATTCTGGATGAAACTGCCATAAAAAAGAGGCATCTATCCGAAAACGGCGTCCAAACCAAGCAGGATTGCACCCAAAACGGCCATGATTCGACCGAACTCGGGCGCAACGCCCCAAAGGCACAAGCGTGTTCCGTTGATGTTTCCCCTGATGGCCCGCCAACATCCGGGGCCGCCACCACGGTTCGTGAAGACCCATGCAACAGCTCGGACCGTGCCCCAAATAGCCCGAGTGCCGCCCCAATGGGCCCGGAGCGTGCCTACGGTCATATTTTTGGCGAAAAATCCGACAACGGCGCAGATTCCGGATCGGCCCTTTCCTTGGTTCCAGGCAAAGACTCGGTGACTGAAGCTGAAGGACCCGGCGATGATAACAATGAAAGTGCCAACCGCGTTGGCAACACTCTCGCAACCAAGCAAGCGGAGTACCGGTCATATCTGCAGCGAGAAGCAGAGGTGCCGCTCCGGATCCAAGTGGCCGACATCTCTGAGCAGAAGATCGCAAAACTCCAGCTTCAAGTCCGCAAGTTTCTCAAAGATATCTTGGAGCAGTGGACGCTCAAGGAGCAAAACGCAGCAAGTGCGGCTGGGCGCGCCAAAAACGGGCTTCTCTTGGAAACCAAAAAGGACATGGTCAAACTACTCTACAAGCTCCGAAGCGGAAAGCTCCTGGAGGAAACGGTGATCTCGCTCTCCACCATTGCGCACTATGTGCAGGCCGGGGAGCTCCTCCAGGCGAACCAGGCGTACTTGCAGCTCTCCATCGGGAATGTTGCGTGGCCCATTGGCGTGCGAGACGTGGGCATCCATGCGCGCGCGGCGGACGCCAAAATAGCTGGTGACGACAAGCTGCAGCTCGCCAACATCATGAAACTGGACTCCACGAGGCGCTGGTTGATTGCAGTCAAGCGCATATTGACCTACTGCGGCGAGCTCCAGGCCACGTGACCGCCGGCCGGGCGGGCGGGCACCAGACCACGCATGCTTAGGCCCTGCTGCTGGCCCTGCTTCTTGCAACCTTGGCGCCATCCGCGACCGAGACGACCCGATTGAAGTGTTCCCGTGCTGATGGTCCCTGCACGTGCGCGCGCAGACGCCACGGCACCGTCTGCGAGGCGCGGGCACCGTCACGTGCCCCCCGCTAGGGCTTGCGCCCGCGCGCATCCACCCTCGCGCGCTACCTGGGAGAAAAATCTCTTCAACTTTTTCTTCACCTACACAACACTTCACAATGGCTGTATGTATAAGACTAGATTGCGGATGCCCCGCCACCGGTGAATTTGCAGTGAATGAAACCCGTTGATCTTTATGATTAAACTGTCATTCCAAGTCGAGCCGAGCTGCACCCCAGACTCGAAGCTACCAGGCCCAAGCTACCAAGTCCAAGCTACCAGATCCAAGCTACCAGATCCAATCTACCAGACCCAAGCTACCAGACCCAATCTACCAGATCCCAGAGGGTAAATAGTCATCCCAGCCTGGCGTCTAGCAAAGGCCACTTTCGTTGAATGCAATGACCCCCTCATTCTGACCCGCCGGAGCAGTGATTGAACAAAGCTACCGAGAGTCCACTCTAGCCCTGTTTCTGGTGGATTCGTGGTGTGGTTGCTTTTCTGTGGTTGCTTTTCTGTGGTTGCCTTTCTGTGGTTGCCTTTCTGTGGTTGCCTTTCTGTGGTTGCCTTTCTGTGGTTGCCTCTGTGGTTGTGTTTCAGCGATATAGAGCCCTAAAGGAAAGGACCGGTATTGGTAAGGGTCTGCGGTGGCGAGATGGCCAAGATTCTTGGCTGCTTTTTGTAAAGTGCTCAACTGTCCGTCAAGTGCTCGAATCTAGGGCTTTGCCGTGCCAAGGAAATATACTAACCTGCAGAAAGAGATCAAGGATATCAAGAAATTCGTCGAGTTGACCAGAAGAGCCGACATCAAGACCGCCACCATCAAGGTCAACAAGAAGCTCAACGCCAAGGGTCAGGTCTACAAGCAGACCAAGTTCAAGGTCAGAGGCTCCAAGTACTTGTACACCTTGGTTGTGAACGACGCTGCCAAGGCCAAGAAGTTGCAACAATCCTTGCCCCCATCTTTGGACATCAACACTTTGTAATTATAATACAGAACTGAATTACGATTTAATCCTGGCGTAGCACGTGTATGGCCCGCCCATACTTGGGGAGGCTGCGCACTAAAGGACTCTGTTCTTCCTTACGGTGCCCTTCATACCTGGCGATCGCATTTACGGACCTTTTCAGCCCTTCTTCTATAAGCTGCTTGAAGGCATTGATTTAGGGCCCGGGACGTGGTCCCAGCGAAACCCGTACACCCCGGCCGCCGTTGGCTGGTTCTCTTCACTGAGACTCTTGTGGGCCTCACTCTCACTCTCGGGCGTAAAATCTTCATGGCCGAGCCATTGACCTGGATAGCCGATTGGTGGCTGGCACTCTGAGGTTGAATTCGTTGGAGAATGGATCGTAGGACAGAACAGTTTATCCGAAATCGGGTGCCAGCGCAGACTTTTCATCGGATTGCATCTGGTCATTTTTTAGCCAATTGTATCAAGGAAGCACACAATGGGCTGAGGCTGCAGCAGGGCGGATGAAGGAACCACGGTTGACAATCACGTGCCAGCGGGCTCATGAGCGCCCGACCTGGAGTTCCGCCTCAGAACGTGGCTGGAGGTGTAGCTGGCTTGCGTGCTTGCAGCTCGGGGAACACTCGATTGTGGAGATGCTTTGCCATTGATTTGGTGCTTGGGCTAGCCCGGCACTGAACCCCCCGCTGAACCCCCCGCTGAACCCCCCCGCTGAACCACCCCATTAGATCACATCCTCCATGTCATCGTCCTCATCGTCGTTGTCATCGTCTTCCTTCTTGACGTCCTCGCCCATGCGCGCGGCCCGCTCGGCATCGCGGAGCCGCTTATACTCCGGCTTCAAGTTGTACTTGGAAGTGTAAGGCCCCTTCTTGATGAGGTTGGCTATCAGCTCCAACGACTCCTTGAGATAGGTCTCGGGCTGGCGCGTGCGCTCCTTCAAGCCCTTCATGGACCAATACTCGTACTCCTCAAAGAGGCGGAAGAGAAGGTCCAAAAGCTCCTTCTGCGGCATGCGGATGGCACGGCCGTCGGCCTTGTTCTTGGGCGCATTCGTCTTGAGGAACATCGACGGGGCCCTGCGCAGGAGCGACGGGCCCGCCTGCAGCTGCACCACGCCAGGGATCTCCGTCAAAAACGTCACCTTGGGCCGTGCAGCGGCGCTGCCAATGTGCCTCTTGCGCTGGAGCATCTGCAGGTACCGCTTGTCGTCCTTCAGCGGAATCACCTGGCAATCGTGGACAATGCGGCCCACGAGCTTCGTTTTCTTGGGGATGGTTTTGACAAACGGCACCGTGGCCCGCTCGTCCGACCCGTTCTTTTGCACGTTGAAGAACTGGTCGGGCCGCGCCAACTGCTCGCGATCAATCTCCTTGAGCCGCGGCTGCTCGGGCATGTCGCTGAGCTCCGTGACCTCCTGCTTGAAGCGCTTGAGGTTCTCTTCGCTGAACACGTACGAGTTGCGCACGTGCGTGTTGAGGATCTGGAGCTGGTACTCCTGGGGGAAGTGGTCGGGCACCTCCGCCTCGTCCAACACCAACTTGACCTCCAACTTCTTGCGGCCGCCGGACGCAGCGGCGGGCTTGGGCGTTTGCTTGATTTTGATCTGGCCCAACTGCTGGCCCCTGAGGTTGGCGCGGACCGTCCACTTGTCGGCTAGGTAGCGGGGGAGCTTGACAAGCCACACCTTCTGGTTGCCGGACGCGAGGTTCATGTCCAAGGACTCGTGCTCTTCGAGGTAGTCCTCGGGGTCCGAGAGGAGCGCGGGGTCGCCTTCGGCCTCGGCCCGGACTTCGTCTTTGGGTTCGGCTTTGGTGGACATGGGGGGGACGGGTCGCCATCGTGCGAGTGAGCGCCACGGGTGTGCGCGCGGGGGGGTGGTGCACGGGTCTCTGGCCGGGATTATGGTGCACGGGTCTCTGGCCGGGGATGGTGCACGGCTCTTCCCTCAGAGATGTGCACGGGTCCGGCTTGCCTCTTGGCCCTCCCTCAAGCCCCTCGCCGCACATGCTCCTGGACCTCCTCATCTCCCGCCCGTACTACTTTGAAGGCTCCCAGTGCGGCTACTGCAATGGCCAGAAACGGCAATTTCTCGGCTTGCCGGGCCTTCCGGACCGGGCCCTGCCCCCGGACTCGCCCGCCCACATCACCCTCGGGTGCCACCTTGACCAGGTCACCTGCGCCTACTACGACCGGCTCGTCAACCTCGGCTTCCGTCGCTCCGGCTCTTTTCTCTACAAAGGCGACATGCTCCGAGGGTGCTGCCGAATGTACACAATCCGGACTACCCTCGGATCCATGAAGCTCTCCAAAGACCACCGCCAAACCGTCAATCGCTTCACGCGTGCCATCGCCAGCCCCCCTGTTTCGCCAGATAAGCCTGCATCAGGTGGCCTGCCCGGCGGCTCCGCTTCCAAGGCGTCTGAGCGACGGGGACCGCCGCGTCCTGCACATAACCCCGCCCGGCCCGCCCAAAATGCCAAGGCGGCTTCGGCCCCGTTTTCCCTTTGGTCTTTGGTGGAGGCGGAGCATGCGTCCAGCCGCTTTCACACGCGCTACGAACCAGCGGAGTTTTCCGAGGACAAGTTTGCGCTCTATAAAAAGTACCAGGTGGCCGTGCACAACGACGAGCCGCACGAGGTCACGCCGGCGCAGTTTTCCCGCTTTCTCTGTGAAACCCCCTTCAAAGATGAGGAGATCGAAGGCACGGATGCAGAGTGGCACGCGTTGAATGCTTGGGTGCTGCAAGCAGCTGCGGGCGCCCCCGGAGTGGCTGCAAAGTGCGCCACAGGTGGCGTCGACTCTGGGTCGAGGAAGCAACCCCGGCGCTTGGGCCCTGTGCATGAATGCTACTACCTCGACGGAGCTCTCATTGCAATCTCTGTGCTAGACTTCCTTCCGTCTGGAGTGTCGTCGGTGTACTTCATATGGGATCCGGATTATGCGCATCTTTCGTTAGGGACACTTCTGGCGCTCCGGGAGCTCCAAATGTGTCACGTGCTCGGGCTTGGGTTCTACTACCTTGGCTATTACATTGGAGACTGTGACAAGATGAAATACAAGGGCAAATATGGCGGCGAGCTCTTAGACGTGTGCGCTGAAAGATACTATTCTTTGAACGCGGTGCAGCGTGCACAAGAGGCGCATGCGCCAGATGCCTCGGCGGTGCACCTATCACATGAACAGCTACATGATCGATTTTGGCTGTTTGACGCTGGCGCTGCAGGGGCGGAGCGGGAGCTTGTTTTGGACGGAATGCCTGGCAAGGTTGCTGGCGAGACTGGCGTCGAGACGCTGGCCGTGGTGTACGGGGCCCTGCATACTTACCGGGTTGCTGACGAAGCCAAAAGCGCAATCCTTGCCCATCACAACGTGGGCTCCTTGCAGGTTCCGGCCGTGCTCCCTGGCTGCATGCCGATGCCGCAGGTGTTGAAGTGGATGCAACTGCCCGAGAGCGCGCGCATGCCGGTGACGCTATATGTGTCCGCCACCGGGCAGCTTCGCAAGGGCAACTTCGCGCGCTTGAGCCGAGACTTGCGTGCAGCGGTGGTGGACTTTGTGCGCTTGTTTGGCTTTGCCTGCGCACAAGAAGCTGTTATTATCGTGTAAATATTGTCAAGTGCCCAGTGTGCATTAATACGACGTAGCATTCCATCGCTGTCCTCTTTCAAGCTTCTCTTTCAAGCTTCTCTTTCAAGCTTCTCTTTCAAGCTTCTCTTTCATGCTTCCTTTGCACATTATGTATGAATACCCTCTGCCGCCGCTGCTTCCTGCATGGCATGATCACGTGGTAACGCGGGCGATGAGCCCTAGGGGTTACCCGGAAACTTGAGAGTATATAAGATTGCGCCATTCCCGCCCTCATAGAATTTTTTTTTCTCTGTCGACGTACTTCATAGGATCATTTCTATAGGTCACGTTCCACTTTGACTCTTAACTAAAGAGCCACTGTTTCCAACTTGGTTGATGAGCTAGATACCCTTGCGCCCTCAAAGTGAGACTTGATTTAGCTTGGCTATGGTCCTTAGCGGCCTAGTCATCTATCTTTTGTTTGCCTTTTGTTACGCCCTGTCCTCGTGGCGGTGGCTAAAAAGGAGCGATGATCTTGACCCCTTTACTCATGCTTCTTCGGGAGACTTGTTTTGGGGTGGGCACAAGCGGCAGTCTGACAAGTTACTGGCCAGCTTCCTGGAAGTTAGCCTCTGACTGAAATCTCCTTGTCCGTCGACCTCGGCGCCATCGAAGCAACGATGCGCCGCATCGCTCAAATGTGCCTCGGCCTGGTATCCACGTGGTATTGGCTGAGGCATTGTGCTTTACAGTCCGAGGTCGTGCCAAGCTCATAAAACACAATGGCTGCAATTATCCATTATAAGTAGCCGCGTTCTTCTCATCCCTATAAATGAACGTCCTGCCCCCTATCAATACCTCTTTTTGTAAATGACGTGTGGCTGTATTAGCACCATGGTCTTCAAATCTCCCGTTGGCACAACAAGCATGGTCCCTGATAACATGGTCTCTTTCACGTGACCTTTTGACGTGCCCCCTGTTACATGATTTCCAATTACATCTTCGGCACGTGGTCGCTAATTTGCATGCTCTCCAAACTCATTGATTTCTTTTCTGAAAGGAGACTGGCAAAACTCATCTTGATTTGTTCAGAAATTCGAAATAAGAATTAGAGCTGGATCCGAAACCATCGCTTACAATTGAGGTTTGACTTTAGCCATCTGCAGCTGAAACTTTCCAGACACACAACTGCCGCCAAAGCCAAACGATCAATGGCAGTAAAGTCACTGGCACGTGACTGAAGGGGAGCTCCAACGTCTGGCTCACCCATGTCCCAAAACAAAGTGGCATATTGAAGCCTCTTGAGCTGTCCACTGTGGCTCCGGGGCCGACGATAAAGGTCACTCATGAGCAGAAAGTGGAAATTCGGCACGCGCGACGGCTGCATCTACCCTCATTTGCACGACGCTAGAATTTTGCCGTCCCCGTGATCAAAGTCATAATGACTAGTTGAACGGTCGACATTACGATGAATAACAGAATGGCTTTCCGGGATTTGAGCGGTTCATCAGGTTGCCCCTGGAGTCATACCTTCCAAGCCCCTCATTCAAGAGCTGCTTCTTGACGCCGCAATGTAGTGGCAATTACTTTGTTTTGGCCTTGGGATGGGAGATATCCTGAAGGAGATCATGTCAACATTTGGGAGATGCGGCTTCAGAAACGCAGACCTTCTCCAAATACGCTGGAAGAAAGGCCTTTGATTTTTCCGCTTGGCAGAGAGGCATCGGCTCCAGAGCTCAAGTCAGTCTAGTCAATGATTCTCGTACTTGATTATCATTCATTTGCTCAATCCGGTGTTTGTTGATTTCGCTACTTGCTGATCCTGCATCGGCTGATTCTGGTGGAGTACAGCTAAAGGCAGAAGAGCTTGGCGACGCCTGTCATTATTGCAGGATTTGCATCTAAGCAGGATTCCCTTCTGCAAATGGCAAGGTTCTACTGAGATTTGCGGCACATCTTTGTGTCAAAGGCGCCGAGAATGCAACCTTAGGGATGTACGGGGCGAATCTACATGTATGCGCTAGAACTTCTTGTTGATGAATAGGTAAAGGGGCCATTCTGAACGGCTTTGCAGCAGAATGCCTATCTGAGGCAAGGAATCCCTGTTCTTTATGAGGACATTGCGCAAGGCCTCGATTGTCTAAGGCTTATCAATTCTGAAGGCAGCAACTTGGTTGGGGTCTTTTTCAAGGCTGTCATGTTTGCCATCTGGGTGTGGAAATGATACATGAATCAATCCATCGATGCAAAAATGTCCTTGTGAATGGTCCATGATGCCCATCGAGGCACCGGCACGTGCATCTCACGCATTCTTTCAAAGCACCCGTCACAGGCGAGACTAAAGTGTGACATGACGGTGATGTCTTTGTTGACCCGACTTTCCGTTTCCTATCGCATGACCCCGAGCTTGGTAATCTGGACTTAAGCTTTCCCTTTGAGTGTGCCTTGGGCTCGATTTTAGCCGGCTATTTGACACATCCAAATCTCGTCTGCACAATTGTCCACTTGGCCAAGACCCTCATATAGGTCCTGCAGAACTGCCTTATTTGATTGTTGACGATCCTCCCTCTGCTTGAAATTCAGTGCAGTCAATTTGAGACATCCGTGTTAAAGTATGCTCAAGTTTATTTTGTTTTGCATTCATTTGTGTTTTGGACTCAATCTCGAAGTCTCTAATTCTTGTGGTCGGTTTTGCGCCTATGGAAGTTGAGCGTCTTTCGTCGATTCTAGAGCTTCTCCCGCTTTCGAATCAAATATGCGGTTCCAAAAGTTTGTCTTTCTTGGTCTTCCTGATTTGAGGTCACTCGAACAATCAAAACACTCAGGTCGTTATCCACCGAGAGTTGCACTCCCTTCAAAATTCACCAGACAACATGGACAGTCCCGTTCAACTAGAGCAGGTTGTACACAGACCCAAAATTTGATAAAGCAAGACGTCAGCTTCGGTTTGGACTCATCTACACCAACTCTTGAATTCTACATGAACTGTCTGAACATGATATACTGGAGCAAGCGATGATGAACAGAACCTCCAACCCAATTTTAATCCATCAGCAAATTCATTAGACAGTGTTCAGTCTAAGAAAGCGCAACAACAGCATACAACAGCTTTCATTAACCGTGATCTCCGATCGGGTTTTTTCGATACACCCGGAATGCTGACAGGTACTGATCGGCCGAGCGGTGCCTGCTGCTAGTCCAACTCAGGGTAAGCACCTATCAGCATTGGTGGATCGAAAGAGCTACAACAGGCTATTGATGCATCACACACAACGCCTACTCACAATATCGCGCGTCCACACAAGACAAGATTCGCCTGGTCGCCTCGATAGAACGACACTCGAATGAACTTCAGGGCCCAGTGTCGTCACAGCTACTCCTCAAGAGCACTACGCACGATGAGCTTAGACACCACGGGCACCCCTGTCGATGCGCCGGTCCCACGCCTCGCGACCATAAATTCACTCGACGATGCTTATTCGGACACTGACGACATTGACATGTTATCAACCAAGGGACCTAATGGTTACGACGCAAACAGGAGCTTCTCCACCAAGGGCAAATTCGGCCTCAATCAAGGCGAGAGTTTTTCATAATTCCAGGCGAACATCCACCTGTGGAGATCACTCGTGCAATGAAAGACGGCCGAAGCTATCAATGGCATCATATGCAAATTGAGCCTCCATACTACTAGACACGATGCAGATACTCGGACCCGACACGTCTAGAGCTGTATCAGCACATACTTACAGATAAACGTGCAACGTGCGAATCTGTTATGAAATATGGAGAGCCTTCTGCGGCCCAGGCTGAGGTGAACGAGATACACAAACTACGACCCATGGACATCTTTTTAGTATCCCTAAATGACATTCATATGGGCATCACTTCTGTTGGACGCCCAAGTTCGCTGGGTGGACATGGATCGGACTAGAATGAGAACGGAACATTCAAAGCTCAGTTAGTCGCATTTAGCCAAGATATTGCAGGTCTCTGCACATTCTCGCCGGTACTTGATGATCCGAATCTTTCTAAGTGACGCCATTATTTATGGAATGAAGTCCAACGGCATAGACGTCACCTCCGCATACCTCCACCAGGAAAAGATAACCCAGTGGATGTAAAATCGCGAACAGGAGGATAAACCAAACCGTGGGTCGAAAATGCCTTACACGGACTAATTAACTCAGGAAGAGCATGTTATCGAACAATACCAGAAAATTCAAAGGACATGGAGTCGTGAAGATGGACAAGGGTCTTTCACAAAGGAATGCGTGGACAAACCTCAAAGAAGAGCGAGCCATTCTTGGAACTACATGTGGACGAGTCACTAGACGAACAGAAACAGACACAGACTAAAGACTTCAAAGAGTACTGGACAAACAGAGCATAGACCAATGCCAAAGTCTGGACCTCGGGGAAATACGAAACTCACGCGACGTGATGCAGGGGAGGGTCAGCGAGCAGCGAGCGTTTACGAGGCCCAGGTGCTTCGCAGATGCGTTGTGTGCAGCACCACCCATTCCGGTGGACCATAGCGTGATTAGACAAGCAGAGTGGTGTGTAGTCGAGGAAGAGGATTTTCTTCTCAACCGCTCCCATCGCTCAATGGTCTTGCAACGCACTTTCCTTGTATCGCAGATATACGAAGGCATAAGTCGGAGCGACCTGCACACCGCTTAACTCGTCTAACCACGCCATGCCGAAGTCGGGCGGTGGTGCATACAGCCCGTTCACGAAGTACTCGTTGAAAAAGGAACGTCTCCCCCTTCCTGAAGCCTTTTTCGCCCCTCATCCTGCACATATCGCCATTGGATACTCCAGGCCATGAAGTTTCGACGCAGCAGGTGCACGGCAGTGTCCACGGTGGCGGCTCTCTTCTTGGTGGCCACCTTCAGTGTGATCCACTGGCAGGTTTCTCCATCCCTCAAGGGCTCGGGGCTAGACCTCGGCGAATTGGGCCGTGCGCTCTTTAAGCCCAAAAAAAACGTCTACAACTTCAACTTTTGGACCGACAAGTTGAATCAGCAATACCTAGCGCTACAAGCATCCAAAGATGCCCGCTTCTGGCTGTACACATTGGGCAGCAGTAACTTGCATGAGGTTCTGGCGGAGGAAATCTCGCTCCACAAGCTGGGCTTGGGCTTGAGCGTGTTTGACCCCCGCTATACGCTCGGCCTCGTGCTCGCCGACCTCTCCCGCCAGCTCTCTGCAGGTGTGTCGCCGGGGCAGCTCTCTTTGGGTGTGTTTCACTGGGCCGACTGGGTGGATTGTGGAGTTCATCAGCAAGCCATGGCCACGCACGACCCGGCCACATGCGAGGCGTTCCGGGTCCAGGGCCTGCCCGGAGCAAGCCCCCAAAAAGACATTTCTTACGACCCCTACACCTTCTGCTTCGACAGCACCAAACTAGGCCAGGAGGCCGAGGCCGAGGCAAGGAAGCTGCACGACTTCACCAGCCTTGACGCTGCCAGCAAAGCTGGCGCCGTCTCTGCAGGCTTCCATGTTTTCAAGAACCCTGGGCGAACCACTCTGGCGGCGAAGAAAGCACTCAGCACGGCGTATCTCTATGATTTCATGCCCACCCCCGCAGGAGTGGTTCTTTTAGGGGCCTCGCCTGCACGCGAGGCAGACCCGTTCTCGGTGTTTGTCCCGTGTAATGTGGCCCGCCGTCTGCGTTTGGCCGCGGACCCAATGGCGCTGGAGGCTGCCCGGAAAGGGCTGCTCAGCCTCGAGGCCGAACTCATCAAGTTTGTCGCGGCTCTCAAACAACCATCCGCAGCGTCTTCTGCCCCCGAGTCGCCCGCCCAAACTTGCGTGCACCACGTCCCGCTCGTGCACGACGATTTCGTGGACCAGTCAGCTCTGATCGCAGAACAGCTCACGCACTCCAGGCTCTCGGGCACCCTCGCCGCACGCGAAGAGCGGTACTTGGATGGGCTTTTGATGTCGCTTTCGACCCGGAACCCAAGCAAGTACTTCCAAGAGGCTCGCTTGGTGCGGCGCGAGAGGAACTGGATTCTCGGGGGACACTACGACTGGCGGTTCTTCCAAGGGTTGCGGTTCAACACCGATGTGCACGCGCCCATTCTTCACGGGTTGATTCTGGCGTGGCTCCGGTTCACCCGCGCCCATAAGGTGCGGACCTGGTTGGCCCACGGCACGCTCTTGGGGTGGTTCTGGAGCGGCACGCTGTTTCCCTGGGATGCAGACATGGACGTGCAAATGCCCATCGCAGACCTCCACTTTCTCGCTCGCAACTTCAACCAAACCATCGTGGTGGACTTTGGGGCGGCACCCCAGCACGAGCTCCGCATGGGGCGCTACTTCTTGGACATTGGGCCTTGGCTACTGCACCGTGGGCCGGGCACGGGCCAGAACTCCATCGACGCCCGCTTCATCGATATGGACCTGGGCTTGTACATTGACATCACCGCGCTTGCGGTATCGGGAGTGGCGTCACCTCAACGATATGGACTCCCGGGCCAAGAGAGCAAAGACACCGGTGCAAAGAAGGCGCTGAAAGACAATGCAGATGGCCAGAACGAGCAGCCGCAACAAGGCGAGCTGTTGGCAGTGTATGAGGAAAATGCCCGGGCCAACCTCTACAACTGCCGCAACAAGCACTTCTCGTCGCTTGGTGAGCTCTCGCCGCTAGTGGAAACTTACATGGAGGGCGTGCCCGCATACGTGCCGGGCCGGTTCTTGGACATACTTCAGACCGAGTATAGCGAGTCCTCCACGTCGCAGATGCGGTTCAAGGCGTACACGTTTCTTCCTCGGCTCCGCATGTGGGTGAAGGCCCAACTCATCTCCAGGTACTTGCAACAGAAGTCCAAAGCCGGGCTGGACAGCCCAACTTCACTGGAACTCAATATTGAGCGCCTTCTCGGCGACCAGATCACCGAAGCTCGCGTGGCAACCGACTCCGCATCCATGGGCTTCACCGATGAAGATTACCTTCTGATTATGGCCATGGAGCCGGGCCTTCTCAAGGAGTACTTGGCCACAAGAGATTACACCAGCGTGCATGAGAAAGAGATGCGGTATTTCCTTGAGCACGGCTCCCTGGCCTGCCCTGACGATTCTTTTGAGCAATTGCACGTTCCCGAGCAGTCCATGCGGCGAGATTTGTCGGGCTTTTTACGGACGCAAAACGAGTGGCGCTACGAAGAAGCCCAGGCGCAGTTGGAGCAGCAGTTCAAGGGCCACACAAGTGAAGCGGCCAGTGAGCTTCCTGCTGAGCCCGCAAGAGGGCCTACAAGTGGAGGAATACAAAAGCTCTCAAATAAAGTGTCCGTTCCAAGCGAGCGTGAAGATTTTGCAGAGGACGCCGATCAACTACAGGATGACCCGAGTCTAGCAGAATCTGGAAGTGGGTTTTTGAAGCAGTCGGAGGAGCAAGCGCAAGACCCTCTGATCACGCGTCCGGATAAGAAGGATTATGAATGAGTGGTCAAGCATACAAGCTTTAAACTAGCAAGCGCTCACTACACACCCGCATCGCAAGTTGGAGAAAAGAGCAAGTCTGGCGAAGCCCCGGCTTTAAGGCGGCGTGCCTTGAGGATTCAGTTCAACTGTATTTGGCCGCAATTCAGACGGTCACCAGCCCCTTCTTTCACGAGGCCTCGAGGCTGAAGTTGTCGGTGGCGGAAAACACCGAGCCGGTATTTTGGGAACCCCAGAAGCCCTCGAGCACGTGTTGGAGTCGAGTGGAGCAGCAAGTACATTTTTGACCTTGGTTGCATTTGCTGACCTTGTCCTCTTTTTTGGTCTGTGCCTAGGTCTAGGCCTCGTGTCCCTGAGGATGCGGGATCTCGCGAGATGGGGATCAATAAAGAAGCATGTTTGCAGATTGGTTTGAGGCCCTAATCGCCCGGGACTCAGCTTCCTAAGAAGCTTGTGAGATTCAGATGATCGTGTTCATGACTTATGGCACGAACGTGTCAGTGCCCACATGTGTTGTCAGGCTCATCTTAGCAGAGTCCGTTGAAGGGCCGCTTGCACGTTTCCAGTTGCATGCTCAATGAGTATCCAGCCTCTAATGAAGATGTGATACTGATACTCCCAGTGATACGATACGTTCATACTGACAATGGTGTATGTGCGATACTATGTTTATCACCAAATGACCAATTGTCACACCGTCCAAAATTCCATGACAGAGTTTCATGTCTGGGGCCAACTGTCTGTTACGCCCTATTCATTCCGAAGGGAACCATGAAATGTCCCCTCTATTAGTCGTTCGGTCAAGCAGACGCAAACCATCCATTCGCAGCCGGGCCACTGGCTCTTGACAAACACGCATCAGAGGCTCCCCGGAAAACACACGAGCCCATACAAGAATAGGAAGACTGAGTGCAAGAACTTGGGGAAGGAGGGGCCTTACACTGAGAGCCACGGGGTTTAATGTGGCATTACTTCTGTTTCGCTGACACCATGCTAATCGGAGCGGTATAGCGACATGATCAGTATCACGCGAAGCAGGGAAGTACATTGGAAAGCGAATAAGATCCTCAATGATTGCTTAGAGGAATGTCAGGCCAAGCCAAGTGGCTGTTGCCTAATCGACTACGTTCAGCATGCTTCACTTACTGTGCAGACCATGCTACAAGACCATGCTACAAGGCCATGCTACAAGACTACACTGTACAAGGTTATACTATCCAAGACTGTGCTGAGACTACACTATGCAAGACTACACTATACACTACACTACACAAGACTACATCATACACTACAATACACAAGACTATGCTACAAGACTGAGACTATGCTACAAGACTGAGACTATGCTACAAGACTGAGACTATGCTACAAGACTGAGACTATGCTACAAGACTGCACTAGACGAGAGCATCGCGGGAAGGTCAAGAAGTCCCCTTACATTTTACTCATTGGATCTCGTTACACGCCGTTTCATAATTGATACTGAGGTGAGATTAAAGGCCCCGGCAGCTTTTCGAATCCTGTGGACAGGCTACACACCTGCAGGGAGACCGTCTACAAGAATATGGTGGTTTTTCTGCCACCAGAATATGTGATGTCTGACCGTCCCCAAGCCGTTGTCTGGCAGCACGCATATCACAGGTTTGAAATGATTTTTGTGCTGAAGAAAAAGTGAATATGCCAGCTGGAGCGGTTGGTTTTACGCCGGACTTGCATCCTTGCCATTCCGGCCCTCAACCTTTCCAGCATCAGTGAAGGGTCATGGAGTTGCAGCTTGGATTTTGGATTTGGGATTTTGGATTTTGGATTTTGGATTTTGGATTTTGGATTTTGGATTTTGGATTTTGGATTATGGATTTTGGATTTTGGATTATGGATTTTGGGATTTTGGTGATTTGCTTGTTGGACTTGTTGCAATTTCTTGAAATTTCTTGGTGACTCTCTCCGTCCTTGAGGGATGACTCGACAGTTGATGGCATCTCTGGAATAGGATCTCTCAACGCGGCCATTGGACCTACATGGTCTTCAGCAGAGGCAGATGCTTCCACCACCAACACACTCCCGGGATAGTGTCTCCAATGGACGGTGGGCACGAGGCGTTGTGGTGGTGGTGGTGGGTATTCCACATGGCCCAGAACAGGGCTTACTGACCGCCTACGGAGCTGGAGACTTTGACGAGCTCGGCATTGCATGATGTGGAGAGAGAAGGACAATGCCGATAGCCGACGAGCGGCACTTTGCCCCGCCCGAAATCAGAGAGCCGAAGAGGTTGAGCCGAGGAGGTTGAGCCGAGGAGGTTGAGCCGAGGAGGTTGAGCCGAGGAGGTTGAGCCGAGGAGGTTGAGCCGAAGAGGATGGCGCGTCCATGTTGAACCAAGTGGTGGGCCTGATGCTGCGGCCGGCTCTGATGCTGTTCACTGGCGTTCTCCTTGACTACTTCTCAGAGTAGAAGGGGACAGCCAGAGCAACAGTGATGGAGCCACGCATTCTGTGTCCAGCATGATGGCTAGCACTTAGCCACACTGCATGTCCAAGACTCGGCCACACTGCATGTCCAAGACTCGGCCACACTGCATGTCCAAGACTCGGCCAAGGTGTCGCCCCAGTCCTCGCCCAAGCCCGGGGCTGTGGTGATGGCATCGTCCAGCCTGCATGTTCATGTTTGTTGAACATACTAGTGCTTCAGAATAGTACTTCAGGATAGTGCTCCGGAATAGCACTTCAGAATAGTACTTCAGAATAGTACTTCAGAATAGCACTTCAGAATAGTACTTCAGAATAGTGCTTCAGAAGCAATGAGTCTTCAGTGGGTTTAGTGGACTTGCGACTTGCGACTTGGGACTTGGGACTTGGTGCACTTCCCTAGGATCTTCCTGATAGAACGCATACAATGCAATAGCTTCAGTGGGCTGCTTCTGGTATAAGGCTCTCGGGTTCTACCGGCTCGGTACTTTTGTGAGGTCGCCCAATGTGGAAATGTGAATTATCCACGGGACACCAGATGTTTCAAGCGACCCATCACCGCTTCAGGAAGGGATCATGCTTGTTAGCGCATCACGGTCCTCCAGCGTCCCTTCCAATGTGGTGGCTGGGTGACTGGGTGACTGGGTGACTTAGCTTAACACTCCGCCAAGTCCAGACTGTCAAATCTTTTGGCAGTCTGTGATACCTGCAAAGGGCAGCGTCAGCAGTCGCTGGCCTTTGAATTTTGCATGGTCTTGTACGCAGCATCATGGGGATTGCGAGATCGTTTAGCTGACTTGATGTTCGGAGTAGAGATGACCGGGTGCAGCCGAAGTGCTGGAGTATGCAAAAGACAGCTTGGGTCCGGTTGTCAGCAAAGATGTGCCTGGAGGAAACCGGAGAAGAGAAGAGAAGAAGAGAAGAGGAGAAGAAGAGAAGAAGAGAAGAAGAGAAGAAGAGAAGAAGAGAAGAAAAGAGAAGAGGAGAAGCAGATCATGCTGATTGCAACTCAAGATTTCAATGATGGTGTTAAGAACCTGACTGACTCCACAGTGCTCTTTCCTTACCCCAACACATCAGGATCGCCGATAGAAGGAAATATAGCAAAGCAACTTACAAAGCTGAAAGAAGGTCCACTTCAAAGAAGTCGAGATAATGAGGCGGAATGTGGGAGCACTCGCTGCCGTTATAAATTTACCTACTGCCCTCTTACCATACTGCGGCCCTTATCCCATAAATGAATTGTCCTACCCATTTATTTCATCTACTGCTTGTTTTATACTGACGTCTTTATACCCTCTATAAATTGTCCTACCCATTTATTTTTACAATTCCATCATATATACTTTATTTGTCCTGTCTGTCAGGTTCTATAGATGTAAGACTAAGAGAAGGAAATATATTGTTGATGATCCGTAAACGAAAGGGAATCGCCCGAGTTATATAGAAATGTCGGGCACGCATGCGCCACCGGATTCGGCCTATAGGGCCCCGACCGGGCTAGTCGTGCCGAGTGGTCGACCGGATAAGCCTCAACGAGATAAGGGCTTATCGGTCTAGAACTCGGAGGAAGGGAAGCAGAGCGGCTCGGGCCGAGCCTAGGGGCGAGGTCCGGCGTCATACCGCGTCTAAACCGCACATCGCAGTTCAATTGAGCACCTATGGGTAGCACACTACCCATGGGGAGTCTAACACTGTCGACAATTCTTTGGCTTGTTTTTCCCTCCTTTTGCCGTTTTGTATGGTGACTTTTATATATCTTCAGGGTGGAATAAACGCATGCGTTTTGCATTTGAAACAAATTGATTCGAGAATGGCCGCCACTCTCAAGTATCATCGACGGCTGTACCAGAAGAAATAAACCTCCAGTCCGTCCTGCCTTGATAAGTAGTGACTAGAGATGATCGGGGAGCCCTACAACGAAATATCCATTTCAATCCCAAGCTGTTGAGCAGTTGAATGCTAAGCTAAGCAGAATTTCAAAAATAGTGTATTTACAGTGTAGTGTAGTGTAGTGTAGTGTAGTGTAGTGTAGTGTACTCCTAAGGGTCCACTCACAACACTGAAGATGTCTGGAAGCTCGTGCCCGATCCACAGTCAAATTACCAAATCTACTGGTGGACTCGACACCACTACAGACGACTCCCACACTTGGACATTTCATTGTATCGTCAGAAACCAGCCTCGAATGTCGACACCGTAGATTCGGGGTTGCATGCAGCTTGTGGGGTTCCGTGCCCGAGGCACTTTCCTTGATACCGTCATCTGGTCAACCATGGTTGCGTTTAGCTCGGCCAATGGGCCAATCGCGTTGCTTTGAGGCGCCGGTGTTATGTCATCTTCGGTGTTGATGATCTCGCCGGGTGTCGCCGGGTGTGATATCAAAACTGCCAGTGGCTAGCACCATGCACGTCGACAGCACTTGAGACCTCCCCATACATAGCGGAACAGCGTATGCCAAGAGCATGCTGTCTTAGAAACAAATCCAACCACGTGACAACGTTAGTGTAGTATTGTACTATTGCACTATTGCACTATTGCACTATTGTACTATGTACTTTTTTTATATCCTTTTGTAGTTGTTTAACGTCAAGTACTCAAGAGTGATGTATTCGTTGATGATCCCTAAAACAAGTGGGATCATCGGTTCTTATATAGAAAACAGTCCCGCCCGATCGGGCTGGCTTCGGGCGGTTTTAAGGAGCTAGCCAGCCGCCTTGAGCTGGCTGGTACCCCTTATACGGGAGAGTGACCAGCCGGCCGGGTGGCGGGCGCCGTTGGGAGATCCCGAAGGGGTTGGTATGACCCGGAAAGGGTATCTGCGGCGAGACTACGTCGAGGCAGCCACGACCTTCTAACGAAAGTGGCCGGTCGGAGTTGGACACGCCTCTATCGACGTGGGTCATCGAACGTTTCCCCTTGCAACCCCACGTCGCAGGTCAGTTGTGTATCCATGGGTAGTGCGCTACCCATGTTGGATCTAGGGTTGTACTATTGTACTATTGTACTATTTACTAAAGTGTACTATTGTACTATAGGGATTTTAGAGTGTGCTGTATATTGTACTTTAGCATCTTATACTGTACCTTATGGATACTGTGTCTTTGTCTTATACTGTACCTTATGGATACTTAGTGTCTTAATTTTGTCGACTGGATTGTCCTTATTTTGGGTCTGCAGGCGAGCCGGAATCAATCCTCATGGTTCAATAACCATTCAGTGTAATCTTCCAAATGGGGACTCAGAGACGCTTTCCTGGAACAGACACCAGATGAAACACATGTTGAAACTCAACAAAGCCCTGCACCTCTCGAAGCAGGCCCCTTGTTGGGACCCAGGGTGCAATGAATCCATTTGAAATACGCATTTTGCCCACTCATGGTCTCATGAGTAGCGCACTACCAATGGTCGTCCAGGCGGGCCGTGCATCCGGGCATTCAGGCGGCGTAAATCCGGTTCAGTCCAGAACTATTCCACGTGGTGCAGCTTATCGCCAGAATTGCAGCTGCTTTTTTTTTTGACCACTTTTGGAATTTTTGTTCCAGATTCGATCGCCATTCTCCACATTTGTACCTCCCCATGCGATCCCATGAGTTTACGCAAACCACAACCAAAAAGCAATGAAAAATCCCCAAACTTGCGCCGCCCCGCTGCATGCCAAGAGAATAGAACCCAGCCTTGCAGCTCGCATAGAGGCCTTTTGGCGGCCAGGGAGTAGCCCCAAGCAGGCGAACCGGCCCACGGGGCACGGGGCACGTGCGCGCGCACGTGCCCGCTTAGCTCCCGGCCCGCGCACGTGACGCGGGCACCAATCATGGCGCGCGAAAAAGCTGCCCACTTCTCCCTTCACAACCACTCCACAATGTTCAGAACCTCGGCCCAGCGCACTTTCCAGAGATTCAACTCCGGCCACGTGTCCAATTTCATCAAGGACGACCCTTTCAAGCACCTCTACAACAAGGAGGCCGGTGACGCGTTCAAGAACGCATACGACAAGAAGAAGCACCACTCCGTTGGCGTCACCGCCTTGTGGAAGAAGATCACCTTCTTCGTGGCGTTCCCTGTGGTCATTTTGACTGCCATCCCTGTGGGCAAGATTGAGCTCGATCACGCCCACCATAGAGAGCACATGAAACACTTGTCCGATGAGGAATGGCCCGTGCAGTACGAATACCAAAACCTCAGACAGAAGAAGTTTTTCTGGGGCGACGGAGACAAGACTCTTTTCTGGAACCTGGACATCAACAGGCACATCGAGTAACCGCATGGCGGCATGGCGCGATGCAGCCGTGGGGCTGTTGCGATGGAATCCTCTATGTACTGGTGTATAGCAATGAACGTACACGATTGTATAGTGTAGCATAAGGGCCAGGCTGGGCGAGATATGAGAGGGAGAGGGAGAGAGAGAGAGAGAGAGAGGGAGAGGGAGAGGGAGGGAGAGGGAGAGGGAGAGAGATTTGGTCACGACTGCCTACGCATGTATACAAGATATAAAAGTTTCGGTCGTCTTCTGCAGCATCACCGTGGCCTCATGACCCTGTATGTAAGCGGCGGCATCACACCCGTCCCTGCTTTATTAGACCCGCTGCACGTGCATGTCTAGCTTCAAAGCCTCACCTTTGCTGCAGGCATGAGCTGCCAAGCTGACCGTATATTTTCTGGGCCGGCTCGCTTGAAGGCTTCTGGAACGCATCTGGCGATGTGCAGTCGACAGTAATTCGTATGCCCTGTCCAACCCGGGGTCAATTGCTCCAAGGGGCCAATTCCTTTCGAAACATCACTTCACTCACCCATGCCCGCAGACTATAACGTTGAGAAGATGTAGAGATTATTCGTTGCGGCTATAGCCACACTGTTTTCCCGCGGGTGCCACGATAAATGCAAGATGCTCTTCTTGAACTCGATAAAGTCGCTATGGTCGCCGGTCCCAACGCCGCTCATTAACCGTCTGCGGGTGCTTTGGTCACTGGAGCCGACTTTCCGAGACTTGAACGCCGATTTGTCTGCCTGCAAAATAATCTCCTCCTGGTCGTCGTCCTCGTCGAGATTGCTTGGGGATTGCGCATGTTCGCCCGACACAGGCGGCGAGTCTTCATCGGCGGACTCGTCGTCGTAATCATCGTCGTCTTTCTTGGGCTTCTCCACGCTGAGCTTGTGCGCCTCGCCGCCCACCGCGTTGGGGTAAATCATAAAGTTATTGTTGTAGGAGCCGGTCATCACCAGGCGATTGTCTCCGGAAAACTGCACCTCAAACTTGTCGAAGATAGCGTCGTTCTCATACGTGTCACACAAGCGGTCGCGCAAGTGCTCGTGCACATTGATTGTTTTCACGGGCTTCAGCTCCATGGCAAGGTCCCAGATCTTGACGGTCATGTAGTCCCGAGACACAATGTGGCGGCCATCGTGCAGGAACTTGACATCCGAGATGGACGAAGTGATTTCGGTGAAGAAGTTATGCGATGCCGGATCCAAGTACTCCTCAAACACCTTGGCGTGCTGGTCGCACAAGGAATTGGACCTCATGTCCGACAACTTGATGGTGCCCTTGGACGACAGGTACATGAACAAGTTGCAGTGGTTAGGGTGGAACTCTGAGCTGGTGATCACCTCCGTCAATTCCTCCATGTTGGCCGGCTTAATGTCCACAATGTTAAACAGCTGGTCGGCGATGTCTAAGTTCCACAAGTTGATGCGCAAGTCGTCGGACGAGAGATACGTTTCCTGGTCTGAGTTGACAGAGATGGAGTTGATGTGGTAGGCGTGCGCATTGGAGTAGATCTTCTTGGGCTGGGCCAGAATCAACTTGTCGTGGAACTCCATCTGGGGCAACATCAAGTCCTTAATATTGAACTTGGTCCCCAACAAGTGGTCCAGGCCATTGAGGTTGTTTTCGGTGACCAACTTGACTTGGCGCTCCATGATCTTCCACAACTTGATGGTTTTGTCGTTGGTGGAGAGTAGGTACAACGAATTGTTGGAGCTCCGCAACCACTTGATTTTGTTGATTTTTTCCTCCACCTCCAACGACTTCAAGTAGTCGAATTCCGCGTCGTGGCTCTGGAATTCCGTGAAGAACTTGTACTCACAGCTCTGCTTCTTGGCTTGGTTTCTCTCGAACAACACAACACGCCCTCCTTTGTCGCCGGTGGCCAAGAAGGTGCCGGAGCCATCAAACTCCACGGTGGAAATGATGTCGGCTTCGGTGATGTTCTCTATGTCTCCTTTGTCGCCGAAGCACTGGGAAAACTTCCACTTGTGATCCATGTTGGCAGAGTGCGGTGTGTAATGAATCAAATAGATAGAGATTCACGATGGATGAAGATGCGATGGTGGAATCAGCAGGTGGTGAGCAGGCAAGCGGAAATCAGGCTAGCAATCACCAAGTGAGCAGTAGAATCAGCACACTTGCTCGGATACTCAAACAAAGATCTTGGTTGTCAACACGTCCAGGACTGTGTATAATCCACGACTTGGTATGGCCGCGTTGGTTGGTAGGTTGGTCGGGAGCAAATCAGGCCCTATGCCAAAGTCAGCGAAGCTTGGCGGGCGCGGAGGTACGGGCGCGAGGAGGCGGGCAGCTCGAGGGAGCAATTCGAACTTGCGGAATTGGAAACGTTTCGGGATGTGGTAGCACCAGGAACGGCAGGGATGCGGGTCGGGGGTTCTTGGGGTGGGACGGCACAAGGGGTGGGTCCAATGTATAGCAGAATAGATGCTGGAGTTGGAGGAAGTGCGAAAGAGGGATGAAAGTCGCAAGCAAGCGGGCCCGTGCACCACCCGCGGTCGCGGGGGGTTTGCCTGGGTGTGGCGGTGCCGCTGGTCCCGGGATGATGTGGAGGAGACGATATGGAGAAGACGATGTGGGCCAGGCCAAGACGCAGGCCAGGGATGTGTTTGGGACCCGAAGAGTGCCCCAGAACGCACGTGAGCAGCCACAGTGAATGGGCGGTGGACTGCATGGTGGCCCAGCCGTAGGGATTTCATAGGGTGTCGGGCAACGAATTATCAGGTGATGGGCACCAGAGAGGGCCAGCCAAGACCAGCCAAGACCAGCCAAGACCAGCCAAGACCAGCCAAGACCAGCCAAGACCAGCCAAGACCAGCCAGGACCAGACAAGACCAGACAAGACCAGCCAAGACCAGCCAGGACCAGCCAAGACCAGACAAGACCAGCTTCTTGACCAGCCAAGACCAGCCAAGACCAGCCAAGACCAGCCAGGACCAGCCAAGACCAGCCAGGACGGTACCTTTGGTTTTTTCTTGACCAGCTTCTTGACCATGCCCTCGAACAAACCCCAGCCCTCTCTAGGAACCCGATGGACAAGCCTGAGCATGGACGCCACAGCCCAGACAAGGCAGTCCAGAAAACTTACAGCCGTGGCTAGGGCTACTCATGGCTGGCTCACATACGCCCTAGACTGAGATCCTTCTGATCCCGCTGAGACGCTCCTCTACCCAAATTCAAGGACAAGTGACCAGGTTGATTAGCAGAAACAGCGGAAAAATTTCCAATATCCTGAAACCACTGCCATCCTCAGAGTCTGGCAAACAAATTGCTGGACAAGATAGACAGTACGCCAGGCCGGGTACGCCGGCGGGACACCCGTGCATCCCTAAGTTTTGACAGGACCGTTAGTGAGTCCACCAAAACTTCTCTGCCGTCTTGGATGTAATCACACAGACTTGGCAGCCCTCCGACCTGGATGCTTCCCTGCAAGTGATGACAGATCACAACCCGAGACCTAGGCTTCTGGTCCCATGCTGCGGCTCACAGATGGGAGATGGGCCTACTTAAACACTTACAGCCACCATACGCGCCAATTGGGGCAGGTATATCCAATACACATTCTGTTATTTATTACAGCATTTATGCAGCCTTCTTGGCGGCCTCAACAGGAGAGACCCTCTTGTCTTGAGTGAATCTCTTTCTTTGAGGAGGAGTTCTCACTCTTCTGTCTGTTCTGGATCTCACTCTGACAATCTTGGCGTGGATGGCGCACGACACACAGTAGTGCAACTTGTTGTACAACTTAGGCAAGGCGTATTCCTGGTACACGGATGCCTCCGACAAGTCTCTGACGGCAGCGGCCTCCACCATGTTTCTGATGGTGACTCTCTTGATGGCCTTGTCCTTTGGCACACATCTGGCGCAGTTCAAGCATCTGACTGGCTTCACGTGTCCTCTTCCCTTCTTGTTTCTACCGTTGGACGATCTCTTCTTTGGCATGTTGCTTACTGTTAGTATGATGAAGGGTTAGCCAAGCGCAACCTGAGCCACAGCGGGGTTGCATGAATTAGCCCACAGCGAATCAGTCAACGCAGTCTTGATTGATCTGCTCCGTTGGCGCGAGAGCGGCTGGAATGCCAGGAACGTCTGTGGTGGCGGGATCCGCCCACCATGTTCCGATGGAACATACCTTGTTGTATAAGGAGAATGTGTAGGAGAGAAAAAATTTCCAGTTTTTTGCGCACTGACACCACCGCTCGCCTGCACTTTGGTGTGCGTGCGGAACCTAGGGCTCAAGCCCTGGTCACACTCGCGATCACCGCAGCGCTTTGCACGCCGCTCCAAGAATATTCGATGGTCAATGGTGCATTCGGTAATTCAACACATTTAAATTTTCTTCACCCACAAGTTTATCATAGCATTTTGACCCGGCTGTGGTGACTGAACGCTTGTAACTTCCTTTACGCAGGCAGAGCAGTTTATCTGCCCTGCATAAAGCGCCCGCGAGTGTTGTGCGTGTGTCACGCACGTGACTTACACGTGACGGGTTTCCGGATATCGACCTTCTGTTGCCAATGAATGTGCAGCCGAGCGCAGACACACCTGATCATGGTATAGGCTAGAGTGTGGAATTATCCATATCCTTCGTCCAGCACCCAATCCCTCTCGTCTAACTCTGTGTTGCCCACACACATTAATGGTTGCCTGCATCCAACACTGCAAAGAAACTTGCCGCGGACACTCCACCACATTACCCAAGTATGGCGATAGGCCATAGTATGCTCCCATGATGACCGCTTGTCCGGGTGATCTCTATCGAGCTCATGAAAGATTAATGCCTGTACATCCTGTAGTGAATTCTTGGAAGCATCGATTATCTTGCCCTCGGTACGTATTCAATAGTTGTTTCTCCCTTCTTCATCCTGTCCTGTACATGATCCTCCTCTATGCCTCCTCTTCCCTAGGTATTCCTAGTATCTTGATCATTGATACCACTCGATTGTTCTCCTAATCTCTCAACAACTCCAAATATGTACCCCGCCCCGAACTAACGTCCTTTTCAGGTTCAATCTCGCACTCAACACATTGTATTCTGCTGCAAGTGTGCTTATCGTCACCAGGTCCAGCTTAATTTCCACTTTATACCAGTACAGTGAGCATGTACCGTGAAATCAGTCCAGGTATTTTCCTCTTGGACGATGCATGCTCAATGCGTGTAATTTCACCTCGTTATAGTCTATCAGGAAAAAAGATTACCAATTTTGCGTGTTTCTCTGACCAAAATTGCTTTCAGTTGCATATCTGCTCCAGTAGCCTCTGTGTCCAACTTTGCTGACAGCATACGCTTTGTCTGCGTAGCTCCTGTTCGCCAACCAATTCTATGAGCTGAACACCTCGGGAGGAACTCATCAATCTTTCACTCAGTGTTTTGTTCTCCTTGTCATTTTCGGCACTCTAAGGTTTCTGTTTAAAGTAAACACCTTGATGCGGCAAATACACGCTCGATGTATGGTTTCTGGTGGTTCCAATTTCCCCGTCCACTTTATCTGCCTGTAGATCGCATATTCATTCCAACATTTGCAATTTTGGGATATATGCTTGCATTACGTGTCATGAACTGCATTGCCTTCTCGGGAACATCATCATTCTCACTTAAGGAATTATCCGTGTCGATGGATGTCGCATTCTTTGTTTGTCCACAACATCATTGCAAAATCATTTCCATTTTCATATCAAGATTCGTGCCTTGCACATTCTCCAGTGATTTGGGACTGTGCTTCTCCACTCAACAGGCCGATTCTTAGCTTGCAATGAGTGAGCACTTTTCCCGAAGATGCCTGTAGTTCATGATGGTTTTCCTGTCACGTCGCGGTCACCTCCTCAGTTGGTTGTTAGGAGGAAATCGAATCTAGCTCTCTCCAATGTTGACACCGAAGTCTCGTGTGTAGACGTACTCTCCATCCATCGTATCGGGCTCATTGATCGCATACATGTTATCTGCTTGTGTTTTCGTGGCTGAGATTTCCAGACCTATCATGTGCTTGGGATTTTCCGTGCCGTTGTGTCACATCTGTGTGGATCACATAAGATAGATCGTAAGATGGGTCCATCTTGTTTGTCACTTGTGGGTGATACTCCCGATCTAAATCCAAGCCAACTTTTCGGAAGCATGACATTCTGAGTTAAATTCCAGTCGTGCCACTGGTGAAAATATGTGCATGCTTTTCATCTCTTGGAAGATTCTTCGTGCAATGAACCTAAATTTCATTGGCCCATTCCCATTTTTGTCGCATTGAGCTTGCGTATACACCAAGCGGACTTCAATTGTTCTGGCCTCTGCTGGTGTTGAGCTCAATGCTCATATCCACATCTTCTGGAACTGCGCTGCTAATAGTTTCTCAATATTAAAGTAGGGGACCTCGGTGACCATCTTGGACGTCTATTTCATCTGCGTGCGCATTTACCAGAATCTCGCTGATGGCCGCATTTCATACCGTTCTAGTGAGGGCGGAATCCCTCATTTATATACTCCACTCCTGGCGTTCCCGCGTCCGCCGCCAAGAGCTCGAAACGGAAATTGCATAACAGGCGTACCACGCCTGTATACATCTCTGTTTCAGCTGCACCATGTATCCTAAAAGGTGTGAATGTCGCTCACCACGCTTCGACTATGCATCCTAGCAGCCCTAGTCTGCATAAAGCCCTAGTACTGCATATAGAGCGATCACAAATACGGGTTCACACTGCTCAACAAATTGCAGCCAAGCCGCACTATTACATTTAAGACGGCTGCTTCGCGCGACGTCCCGTCCGAAGTTAATTATTGTCAGATTTCCAGGGAACTTACCAGGCCATTTCTCCGATTGGGTCTAAGATGAAGTCGATTCACATGGCACTATACACTTGAGGGGAGCGGGCCGTTTCACACTACAATATATTGCTCACTTGGACTATGAAGATTACCCCATAAGACTCAGACTATAGAGTGCTGTAGGTAGAGACCGGAATCTTACTCGGACTAGGCTATGGGCAGGCACCTTGACATTGAGCCGAACTGAGCGTTAACTGGCGCCACAAACTTCTAAGGGGTCCCTGGGCCCAGGAAGATCTTGGGCCCAGTCTGCAAGTTATGAAAATTTTTTACTGGCAGGGACTTCCACGATAGCTTGAGTTTTTCAAGTAATTTCCGAATGATCTCACCTCTCTGGAACCGCCGCGTCTAATGAAGGGGGCCATTGAAATCCGAGGAGAGGTTCATGGCTGATGATAGACTCCTTGGGAGCGGCTCAAACTCGCAAATCCCCAACCTTGAGCCTTGCATCTAAGATGTTGTACCTAAGCAGTTTCTGGGTTGAATCTAAGCGGCTTCCGAACCGTCTCCGAACTGCTTCTAGGCTCTGGCCTATCACGCCATGCATTGATTAATAGACAGTCATAAAAGGCATGACTTGATCCCGCTCGAAGCTGCTGTTTGAATAAAAATACTCGAAGAGTATGATAGATCAGTTGGCAAATCAAGGTCCAAAGAATCAGCAATCCGAGGTATCGCCTGGGCCGTCACGTGTCACGTCCATTCCTACACCAATTTGGTACCACTCCACTCTTTTCGTTTCGATCAACATACGGCTCGTGACTCATGTGACGTTGGACCTTCGGGAGCCCCTGATACAATCTTGCCGGCGTGGCAATCTTTTGAAACCACAATTGGTGCCGCGAGATCATATGCTTAGTCACGTGCCACGGCGGCCCTGCTCCCAATTCCATCACGAGGATTTTGCGCCTGCAACTTGCAACTTCATCATGATGAAGTGATCATACCTACAGGCATAAGGGCCCTTTTTCCTCACTGATTGGCTGACTCTCTTTCCGAAAGACGTGTTTTGATTGGAAATGTACATCGACGCCCTCACTATAAGAAAGGAATGATGGGTCACTAATAATTCAGTGGTCTCATTGCGACCAAGATCAAATTCTTTCCGGTTTCACTGGTATCTGCCATTCTGTCTCGGTCTGTCTCCGGTCTGTGATGTCTGACAGTCTGTCTGACAGTCTGTCGCAAGTCTGCCTCCGGTCTCTGGTATTTCTGGGTCTGTGGTCGTCTTTTCCAATGACTCGTGTCGATCATACCCAGGTATTACGCAGATGATCCATCACACAATTCATCAGTTTGTACCTCTCAAAAGTTGTCCAGGCGCAACCAGGTTCTTGCGGGGACAAACGAAGCGAGTCACGTGCTCTTTCACGTGACGTAGCGCGGGCCAATCAGTACTCTCAATTTTCGTCTTGTCTGATTTTTCTTCTTTACCCGCACCTGGCCCAAAACACACTACCATCGTGAAGTCTTTCTCCAAAATGTATGTGAATCTAACTTATCCGGCAGCTGAGCGCAAATCACCTGCTTCATGATTCTTGCCCGAAGCACCTTGTTGAGCTCCCCCTATTCTTCAATCACCACGCCACACTCTTGCGATGTGTCAATGTTCCAATTTGTTATCCTCCCACATTTTTCGACGCAGTTCTGTTCATGCGTTTGGAGCTGCAACTGTCAATCCTCTAGTTTTGGGTGAAATACTGCAGAGGAACGGTTGGCATTGGTGATACGAAGAACTGTTGCTTCTCGATGCTTCGAAAGAGCAGCCAGTTTCGGGTGATAAGAAGAGCAGTCAATCTCGGGTGATAAGAAGAGCAGTCAAGACTGATTGATAAGAAAAACAGTCAGTATTGATAGATAAGAGGGGCATTGTTTGTGGTGGTTCGAAGAGCAGTCGGTACTCGGTGTTCTGGTCTGGTGAGACTTTCCTTGTCAAGTCTAGGCGTATAGCCTGATATCCGGTCCGGTGTGATATCGGGAGTTCGCGTGCTATCCCAATTGCTATCTGTCGTTCATTTTTGAACCCTTGTCGACAAGTCGTGCTCGGCCGAACAGCCCCCAACATATCCTCGCAGTATTGGCTTCTTGATGCCATCTGCAGAGTCTTTGCCCTCTATCGCCTCATCTGATTGGTTCCCGAAGCCCCTTTTGCATCCCCTGGCAGCTAAAACGTGCGGCTCTCATGAATATGCTCGGCCTGACCTCCAAGGCTTCGCCAACTCTTACTAACCGCAGGCTTTCTCGTACATTATTGCGTTCTGCACGGACCGTGCAACCCACTAGATTCATGAGTGTTTCCAGAATGGCTCTTGCCGGAGCCAAGTTAGAATCTAAGACTGCCAAGGACTTGTCGGAAGTCACGGGCCCCGACTCGTCGTTGATCGGGCCTGGTGCTACTCCAGGTACTATCCCCTCGGATATCGACCAGGCCACTGGTTTGGAGAGATTCGAGCTCTTGGGTAAGATGGAGGGTGTGGATGTCTTCGACATGGAGAACCCCATCTTCGAGGGCGAGGGCACCATGAAGGACCCGTTCTTGGTCCCTACCTACATCGGGTACCGTTACGTTGGATGCAGGGGTAGAAACGGCGAAGAGCACAAACCATACTGGATGAAGGTCGACGAGAAAGAGAACGGAAGATGCTGGCAGTGTGGCTCGGTTTTTGCAGCCAAGTACTTGGGTGAGCCAGGCCACCACCACCATTGATTGGGTCAATACGACATAAACGCATGCACCGCTGAATTCACGCATCAAGAAGCAATATCACTTTTTAGCCTAGCCCTAGCCATGTGTAGACGCTGGTCGCTTCTTAATTTCTGAATTTTCAGCCAATGTTTCTTATATCAGAGATACAGGGACATGTAACTTTGGGGCCTGGGGGCGAGCCGGCGTACACGTTGTGGTGTACGGGATTTTGCACGTGACCTCGGTCACGTGCGCGTACCGTGAATTACCCGATCCAGTAAAGCTGCAAATCGCGCAAGGGGTCTGTTCCACTTTGCTTACATTTACTCCTTTGCCCGCCATTGCAGTCTCCGTCCAATTATCTAGCTAGCTCTCCAGGCACCTTTAAAAGATACAGTCTGGCTGTCCGCCACCATTTGATTCTTCCAAGAACTGACCGTGGTTTGACCGGATCTGACCCATTTGACAAGATTTGAGTGGACCTGACCCAGGATCTGAACTCTAAATCTGAACTCCAAGTGGAAACCTTGGACTCAGCCCCTCCAATATTCCAACCCTGAGCCTGTATCCGGACAGCACACCCCTTGACCTAATGGACCCTGCCGATTCTGAAGTTTTCTTGCCACAACGCAAGTTATGGACCTTATCAGGGCCTGTTTTATCTGGCCCAGCTTCCCAATGGAGATCCAGCCCGGAAATGTCGCCCCAAAACAGCCTCAACTCATTTTCTGGCTTCTTCCCGAGTCCGTCGCCAAGCTCTTTAGAAGATTTCCCCGAATTTCCAAAGTCGACTCCTTTTTGTCTTAATGATTACCCGTTAGTTGCAGAATGGGAACAGGCTTTAAGCGACCAGCATCAAACTAGAGGCACCTCGTCATCACAGGCAAGCTGGCAGAATGACCCACCACTGCTTCGAAAACCACTTGCTTTGGAGCGGGGCACACCTCGCATTAAGGCACCTGATCTTCAGAGCACGTCTAAATCAACAACGCCTTCGAATTCACATATCCCGCTGCATTATTCGCAACACCTGGAATCAAAAACTCCGGGGTCTGCGAGGTCTCCAATTCGTTCAACTACTCCACCACGGAATCCGCCAAAATGTCCTCGAAAATTCCAAGAAACAGCAAACTCGCCAAATCCGTCGAAATCCCCCACGCATAACACTGCGTTGCAGAGTCATGACAGGAGACTCCTGGACTCGAGTCCTGTACGTGATTCCAGTCTTGATCAATATGAAGGGCTCTTGGCCGAGTACTTGGAGCTGGAAACGCCCATTGATCTGGACCCCCCATTGAAACACGTCTCTATCAGTGACTTGGTCGACGAGTCCCAAATTGCTGAGATGAATCTTCAGGCAAGGGTCGTGCGTGCATGCAGGACCCCTGGCAGGCCAACCAGAGCCCAAGAAAACGTACTGTTGGAAAAACGACCGAGTTTTGAGACATGGTTGAATCGCATTGTTCCCCCTCCGCAAGTCACGGCATATTTCTCTGCAGACCAGAGATTCTTTCAGCACTCTAATCAAATTCAAGCCCGAAAAGACCATTTGCCGACAGAAAAGCGTCACGAACGAGAGTTTCACTGCGAGACCCCGGTAAGAGAAGGGGCGGCTGTGTCTGATAAAGTCGATATTCCAAAGAGCTCGGGCACCCACGGGTCTTTGGTACTTCAAAGAGACATGTCTTTTGAATCAACTGTTGAACAACTCAACATTGCCCCTGATTTGAACCAAGACGGTGGATATGTTGGTACCCACATACACAAAAAGTATAGTCCCGCAACCAAAAGAGGCATTGAGTGTCCACAAACCATTTCAAAAGCAGGCAGAGAGGTCAACCCGGATTTCACTAGCCGGGTGCAGGGCATAAATTCAAATGAGGGAAGCTCTTCGAATACAGAATTCCATATTCTAGTGCGTGAAGAGCCCATCTATCCACAAACTGAAGCTTCCGGAGGGGAAGATATGGAAATTGACTGCGGGCCAGTCTCAATGAGGAAAGAAACCATAAGGGAGAAGGTGGTAATGAATGAGATGCTTCGTCAAAATGCTGAAGATGAAGCTATCGCTCATATCGTCCAAGAGCGCAAGGAATTTTTCAAAAAGATCAAGCAAATAGAAAGGAAGCATCACAAAAAACAGGGAAGACTTTTAGAACAAAATTCTCGAGGGTTTCGGGGGTTTCAAAATCATCACCCTAAAGGTCAGCAAGATCATGAAGAGCATGACCGTCAACATCAGGGACAGAATCATGGGAACTTTCAAGAATTTCTGGATTGTCCCCAACATCATAAATACCACGAACATAACCAACATCGCCAACACCATGAACATCACAAATATCACGAACAGAATGAACATCAAGAACAAAACGAACACCAAGAACAAAACGAACATTGCGAAATCCCTCAAGTCCTAGGAAATCTTCAACCTGTATTGCCTTCAGTATGCAATGAAAACGAATGCCAACAATCCACCCATCATCCTCAACGTCAAATACTGTCTGAGCAAGAGATCATCTTGGCCCAACAGAATGCGCTTCGTTATGTTAGAGCAGCTGAAAGGGATCGACAAAGAGTGCTCAATTACCCTCGCGGAGAACCGCCTAAAGATGAGTATTCGGTTATAGACGAGGGCATCCCGCCATACCAGGCCCACCTCCACCGCTACCTCGACCTCATGGCTTATGACGAGAGGTTTTCGCCAGTACTTCGCGTTAACCGGTATTTAGTACCTGGAGACGGGGAATTAGCCGAAGCCATTGCCAAGTTCAGCCGTTTCAATTTGTTACCCACGGACCTATGGAGCGTGCTGCACATAGATGAACGGGACTATGAGCGGCTCATCCCTGAACTCATCCCGTCTGACACGTCAAATTTCCAATAGAAGCACACAATAAGCAACAAACTGCATTCTGGTCGGCCTTGCTATTCATCTCGGTGCAACCTCCAAACTTCAGTTGATAACTGTGGTGATTGGAGTTGTGAGGGCGCAAATGCATTCTAATTTTGCTTCCATTGGCTGTCAAACTGAGAAACCAAAACAGTAAGGCTCGCCCAAGAATCATATTGAAGTATCACTTCCGCTTCCGCCTTGGGTTTTCAAAAGGCCCATAAAAAGACTTAAGTTTCTGAGTTTTCAAGAAACTTTCATGCTGATTTCAATCACAGTGACGGACTAGTGTGAGAAGAGCGGGGGTTCGAGATTGCCCTTATAATGTGGAGTATAAATCACGAAACCTTGGAGTTCACACGTAATATAGTTCGATAAGAGCCTTGCTTCTGTGACTTCTTTTTATGAGAGTAGCAACCAATCTAAGTAGAGTCTTTAACTTAGAGCTGCCTAACTAGGTAGTTGCACCGACCCCATGCTTCATTAGGCCAGCTCGCAGTCTGGAAACTGACCCAGGCCTCTCAGACCGAGTGTCAGAGAGAAGGCGGTTTTTAACCAGCTCCAAACAGTTTTGGAGCTCTCGCCAGGGAATTGTCAACGCGTCTCCCGTGAGATGAGGCTTTCTCTTACTAAATCAGCATGGAAATAGATTTCTTCGGGTAAAATATACCGGCTGTTGTGGGTGAATGAAGAAGTTTTCGCTCAGCCCTGTGTTGTTTATCAATATGAAAAAAAGCTCTTGCTTTTGTAAGTATGCCAGTGTCAATGCTGGAGATCTTGGCATCAACAGACTATGAATTTTCAAGCTGATCAATAGGATACCTTCAAAAATACCACCAAGCTGATTTCAAAAGTGCATGAGATTAATTCGACGAAGCAGTCTTGACAAAATTGATTAAAGTATTCGGAGCAGTAGTACACAATGTTTTGATTGCGGGGGTACCCAAAAGGCTTAGGTTAGAGGGAATGAGACGTTTTCAAAAGTCAATGCTGAACTTTCCTTGCTGTAAATCTTTAAAATAGGCGGTGGCGCCAAAGTACGGGGATTGGTGGCTTTATATATCCTTGTCCCGAGTGCGGGTGAGATTTGGAATTGCAGCCACAAACCCAAACGCAATATAAAAGGGGCGCTCCCCCAAAATAATAATCCTTTTTGCTTCTCCTTACCTTCACTCTTTTTCTTTCTTTCTCTTCAAACTTACTCTATACTCTCTTCATCTTTGCTGCAATCCATAAAACTTTTGTGGAAAAAAGGGGATAACAATGTTATGACCCACTTGACTAGTCCAACTCTTTTTACCAGACCAAACTAACATTTTCTCTTGTGGAACTAGATAAGTTTTTCTTTTCTGCATTGATTGCAATTATGGTAGCTTGGGTTCAATCAAAAGGTGGTACAGCTCCTGCACAATACCAAATCCGTGCACCGCCGCATGGACCTCGCGTGTCTCATCCCACACCAATCAAGGCAGCTGCACAGCACAAAACAGGATATCGACCGCATACCTACCCGCAAGAAAGCTGTATCATAATCACATGTCACCCAAAGGATTCACAAAGGTTAGCGAGGGCCCCCACAAGCTGAGCGAGGCGTTTAGCCAGAACCCCTACGGCCCCAATCCGGCAGACTACCTCTCGAACGTGTCTAGTTTTCAGCTCATCGAGTCCACATTAAGAGAGGGCGAGCAGTTTGCCAACGCATTCTTCTCCACCGAAACCAAGATCCAAATTGCCCGCGCGTTGGACGACTTTGGCGTGGACTTCATCGAATTGACGTCGCCTGTGGCTTCAGAGCAGTCTCGCAAGGACTGTGAGGCCATCTGTAAGTTGGGCTTGAATGCGAAGATTTTGACGCACATCCGGTGCCACATGGACGATGCAAGGGTTGCAGTGGAAACTGGCGTGGATGGTGTGGATGTGGTGATTGGCACACTGCAGTTTTTACGAGAATACCTGCATGGGAAGGACATGGCATACATTACCAACTCGGCAGTGGAGGTGATTGAGTATGTCAAAAAGCACGGCATCGAGATCCGCTTCTCGTCGGAGGACTCGTTCCGGTCAGATTTGGTGGACTTGCTCAATATTTACAAGACCGTGGACAAGATCGGCGTCAACCGCGTGGGAATCGCCGACACTGTGGGCGGAGCCAATCCTCGGCAGGTGTACGAATTGGTGCGTACCTTAAAGTCGGTGGTGTCGTGTGACATCGAGTGCCATTTCCACAACGATACAGGATGTGCAATTGCAAACGCATACACGGCTTTGGAGGGCGGGGCCAAGTTGATCGACGTGTCGGTTTTGGGGATTGGAGAGCGTAATGGGATCACGCCTTTGGGCGGGTTGATGGCGCGGATGATTGCCGCAGACAGGGACTACGTCTTGTCCAAGTACAAGTTGCACAAGTTGCGAGACTTGGAAAACTTGGTGGCGGAGGCGGTTCAGGTGAATATCCCCTTCAACAACCCCATCACGGGATTCTGCGCTTTCACGCACAAGGCCGGAATCCATGCCAAGGCGATTTTGGCCAACCCTTCCACTTACGAGATCCTCTCGCCTGCGGACTTTGGCTTGACCCGTTACATCCACTTTGCCAATCGGTTGACGGGGTGGAACGCCATCAAGTCTCGGGTGGACCAGTTGAATTTGCACATGTCCGACGAGCAGTGCAAAGAGATTACCAACAAAATCAAGAAGTTGGGCGACGTGCGGCAGTTGAACATTGACGATGTGGATTCCATCATCAAGGGCTTTCACCAGGACAGCACGATAGACTTTGAGGCGGACATTCCGAGTTTGGATCCAGAATCCTACGCTTGAGTCTGGCTAGGGGAGTACAAAAGAGGGGAGTCCAAAAGAGGGGAGTCCAAGAGAGGGGAGTACAAAAGAGGGGAGTCCAAGAGAGGGGAGTACAAGAGAGGGGAGTCCAAGAGAGGGGAGTATAAAAGATGGAAGATATAAAAGAGTCTACCATGTGGGAGCATGGCACAAATGGCCGCACTGCCATTTTGTGCGTACCAGAAGCAGAAGAAGTTATAATGAGAAAGAGTTACATAATGCTCGGCATTGATGAACATGTGAGTAGGTTTGACCAGGAAACTGGCCCATGATTCTGGAGTGATTGCTAATTGTCGCAAACATTGATAATATTATATTCATGCTGATGGCTGCTACTAATGGCTGCTTTGTCGGTGGCTGCCGCTAATGATGCTCTGCCGGTGGCTGCTGCTAATGACTGCTCTGCCGGTGGCTGCCGCTAATGACTGCTCTGCCGGTGGCTGCTGTGAATGACTGCCGCTGAACTGCTGATGCACTGCTGATCAAAGCAGATGCGCTTAGGTCGCTGAATAGTCCAAGCCAAAGAGAATAAGGACGGCGATTCCCGAAAGGATGCTTGTGGTGGTGCAGGTCATGATGGCTTTTCTTCGGGTGCCAGTTTCCACGGTGATACCCTGGGTGTAATCCTTCCAGTATAAGAGGCATGCACAGAAGATATTAAGAATGGAGGTGAGCGCCAACACAAGTTCTATGGTGCGATGCTTCATGGCTCATGACTTGGCAGGTCAAAGACGCTTGTGGATTGATGGGGATAGGGACAATTCAAAGTGATGGCCGGTGACAAAAGGCGGGGAAGTAGCGAGTGAGGGCAACGAAGAAGGGCAATGAAGAAGGGCAACGAAGAAGGGCAACGAAGAAGGGCAATGAAGAAGGGCAATGAAGAAAGGCAAAGACGCACCCTGTGGTGGAGATGGGCAAGCGCAGCCCGCTGCCGAGCCGGGCACGTGCCGGGTGTCTCTGCGCGGCGTGTTTCCTGCGCATAGCCCTCCGCCATGCATGAACACAGCTATTTTGCCTCGAAATGGCCGCGCCGCCAGACGAAAACAGACTCGCGAAGCAACCAGCCTGTTTCGCCACAATGGGTGCAACTGGGAAGATGCCCGCCACGAAGATTCACAATTGAGGCATGGACATTGCCACGAGGATTCATCTGGGTCGATTCCGCTCTGAGTACAGCCAAACCTCCAAATGAGAAGGCTTAAAGAGCAATGGGTAAGGGCACTGAAGGGTATCACACGCAGCGTCCAGCACGAGATCGGGTTCCGCCGGGTCAAGAGGCAAAGCAGACTCAATGGCATTCAAAAACAGATTCAAAAACAGGTTTTTATGGCGCAGTCAGGGCCAGTGGTTCTCCTGCTACTACTTGAAACGTGGTGGTGTTTATCATTTGGTTGTTGCTGTTGTTGCGTCGATTACAGACTAGGGTGGTGGGGTGTACGGGTGTGTCAACCCAGGTTCTCACTGGCGGCAAAAAACCTCGCACACCTCAACGCTTGCGGTGCCGCTTGGAGTCTGGGCCGATTAGACGCCGCTCTTGTGTGGTTTGAGTGTGAAGTTTCCGTGAAGCATGTAATATTTCTCCACCCAGTAGATAAACCCAGGCAACAGGAAAAGACCTTTGGAATGCCGTAAACGGGCGTCGCGGTTTGGTGCTCTCGGTTTGGTGCTCGCGGTTTGGTGCTCGCGGTTTGGTGCCCGCGGTTTGGAGCCCTGGCTGTTCTCTTTTTGCTTCTTTCCCAACGATTCGAGTGCATCTGATAATATCCGCGACCCGGCGTGCATATGACGGTGGATGTTTTGGTGAAATTGGCGAGCGGCACTTTGGTGTACTCCCGGGTGACTCGGCTGCTGATGCCCGTATTGTCACCCCCGCCTTATAAAAAAGGGACCATCGGCACTTGAGTGGATGACAAGTTGATAATTAGGAAAAACCCCGAGTGAACGAGGTAGCGGCAAAAGTGACCCGCCAAGTGCGATGAGGACCTGACCATCGGACATGCGGTAGGGCTCACGGGCTCGGTCCGAACCCGATCTCGGACGAGAGCGCCGTGCACTGCCGACTCCGACGAGAGCGCCGTGCACTGCCGACTCCGGCGAGAGCGCCGTTCACTGCCCACATCCAACGCTTACACAAAATTCGAGGTTCAAGTATTAGGAGCAGGTAGGAAGCGCGGTTTTTAAATCCGGTCCCATGCTCCACCTAGCCATATACAGTCTGGTAGCTCGAAACATATTTATGATTGGTTTCCAATAAGCTCGCTGAATCAGGAACCAGGCTAGGCACGTCGCTTAATTCATGTCGAATATCTGTATCTACCTTTTCTATGAACCCTGCTGATAACCTCTGGACACTTAATGTCGCACGACCCGAGGCGGAAACCCTCAGCTTTCTCGGTTCACCACGGACCAAGCCTCCGACGCCTGTGCCTCCCACTTGATCTTGTGAAAAAAGACTCAAACAACAGAGCAATTGTCGCGCGTGTCCGTTGTCCATCTAGACAAGAAAGTCCGCTTTTTATAAGGTGCCTCATCAAGTGCCTCCGCCCAGCCCATGTATTGTTGCCTGCATCCGACCGACGGTACAAACTGTCCCGCCATTCACGCAATTTGGGCTTGTCCACATTTTAGAATTCGTGATTTTCGCTCTTTTCTCCGCCCGAAGGGCGGCATATATTATAATATTTATATATTTATGATCCCGCCTCAGTGAGGCGGGAATATGTACCTCCTAAACTGCAAGAGCCCTTGGGCCTCTATTCAAGACATCCAGACTATCTTCGACAATATAGTGGAGATCGAACCATGTGCAGCAAACTTTTAGCCTACCGCTTGTCGTATTCCCCTGGATCATGCCAGCGTAAGCACAATTGATGTAAGGCTTAGAATTCCCGAAATTCGATGCATTTCATTGCTGTCAATCTGTATTAGTGAACGCTATCCACACCGAATATTCTATAGCATGAAAATTGTATGGAGAAATGACAGTGTCATTGGTCAATGCTATGACTTTTATATTGCTCACGTCTTAAGCGCGTGTACGCTGATGAACTCTTGCTTCTGTGGCTTACATCACGGGAAGAGGCCTCTGTGCTTGAATAATATCTTTTTCTTTATAATATCCCCGATTTTCGTTTCTGTTTCCTCCGCATTTCGAGAAACACGTAGAGCTCCCGAAGGCACTCGTAATGTTTCCACGGCTCCGAGTAATCGCGGTGATTTGCCCACGTACAACCCAACTTTATTTGGATCGCTAGCATCAAACAGCATTCTACCAAACCGAACAGCATCGTGAATCTCGTCCACCTTGGCAAAGCTGGCTTTATACTCTGAATCCACTTCAACATCAGCAGCCGGTGCTTGCCGAGGTATATTTAGTTCGCCCTATATCTCGAGTATTGAAAGGCCAAACGGTGTAGAAACCATACATGGTTGGTTAGGCATTGAGACTATAGTGCTGGGTTGTTCCTCCGCTAGATTCATTGCCTTGTGTGCTCCGGTATAATCGATTTATTAGTCGGCATCAGAATATGAGACGAGCTGGCAAAGTTTCAGAATCGATGAATTCAGCGGCTTTTATCAAGGCTGCAAGGAGTCTTTGATCAGGATTATATATTTCCTTTTTTAAAAAGGTTATACTTTGGTTAATAAAGCTCCAGGGTTTCCCCGGAGTTTGTTTTTAAACACCTTGTTTTATGTTTGATTATTAATAGCTATAGGAATATTCTTATTAACTGTTATCCTTTTGTAGTTGTTTTGACGTCAAGTACTCAAGAGATGATGTATTCGTTGATGATCCCTAAACAAGGGGGATCACCACTACTTCTCTAAAAAAGTGTCTGGCCCGTGCGCTGGCTTCGGGCTGTTTGAAGGAGCAATCCAGCCGGGTGTGTTAATTTTCAACTTGTATTTCAGTATATTAGATACAAAGATGTTAATTTTCAACTTGTATTTCAGTATATTAGATACAAAGATGTTAATTTTCAACTTGTATTTCAGTATATTAGATACAAAGATGTTAATTTTCAACTTGTATTTCAGTATATTAGATACAAAGTTACATCCCTGCATATCTAATATACTGAAATACAAGTTGAAAATTAACAGATCAAGAGTCAAATTTTCTACCGATTGAGAAGCGAAAGCCCACGGTAAGGATTAACTAGCTCCGACACATGACAGAGGATGACATCAACATCAATGAACCCCTGAGAGAATTCATCATAGGAGATGGGGTCGGGTCTTCATGACGAATGCCACCGACCTCATAGACGAATACGTTAACTGCCATACATGAGAACACTAATAGCGGATGGTGACAATCACTACTGTCGGGAGAAGGAAGAATCATCATCGGGGCCAATCGCAAAACCCAGGCGATGGGCCGACCATGGAACCACCATTGAATCACAGAGCGATTCTGGATTGGTTCAGTGGGGATCCAGATTTAGGCACATTGTGTGTTAGAGATAACACACCGACCCAACCGGATCGAGCAGAATCGACCGGGGGAGGACAGACGAAGGACAAACCCCTGCAGGTCTAAGGCAACCTATTTGCTTGTAAACATCCCATTCCCTTGTAAACATCCCATTCCCTTGTAAACATCCCAAAGGTACGGAAGAATGTATAAACGGGGTGAAAATGATAACAAACAATTTACTATAAGCATGGATTCCCATGGATACAACCTACCTATACTTATGGATCTTTGTTCTAGCGCCAAGCTAGTTTTTACAACCGTCGATGCCCACAACACCACACCGAATTCGAAGGGGAGAAACTTAGAGAATTATTATATGACCTCAAGGTTCCGAATTCGTCTTGGTTGTGACGCATACAGTATCATGCGGGAGAAGCTGGGGGGACACATTGTCTAGAGAGTCACCCTACGGTAAAGCAATCTCACAAGGGGTTAAAGGAAGAGGGGAGTTCATGGAGACTCAAGAAAGGAGAGTCCAAACACATCGAAGACATGGCTAAAAGTTTCATGCCAATGTCACGTGGGGCATTCTGGCTGACGCATCTAACCCACGTCCTACTCACCCGTTAACAGGGTGGCTGGTGCCGTTGGGAGATCCCGATGGGGTTGGTATGAACCGGTATCTGCAGCGAGGCTGCGTCGAGGAAGCGACGGCGTTGTCCGAAAGTGGGCCGTCTCAGTGCCTCTATCGACGTGGGTCATCGAAGGTTTCTCCTTGCAACCACACGTCGCAGGTCAATTGTGTATCCATGGGCTGTGCGCTACCCATGTTGGATCTAACGGTAACAGTAAAAATAATATATATAGGTAATATATATGATGATATACAAGCAACAATATTTGCTTTATTCATCATCTTAGCAGGTGCAGAGTCAGCTCTAGGTTTAAGTTTATTAGTTTCATACTATAGATTGAGAGGTGACGTAACTAATATTTCATACTGTTTAATAATTGTAACTATGAAGTTAGGCTGTCAGCAACATTATTCAAGACGTGACACCTGCAAAATTAGACGAGCGCAGTGCTGGATGTCTGACTGGTTAACATCGGGGTGGAATGCACCGTGGTCCTTTACTAAGTAGTAATTCCGATCTTGGCTGCGCGGATGTTCCCTTCAATAAGGACTTGCACCGGTGCGAGGGTAACATGATGTTTTGAGAGTGTAACAGAACACTGGTGTCCATTCAATTCAGAGGCTGCTCATGTATTTGAACCCTCAACGCTTCCCATTGTCTCGTACATCTGTGGTCAAAGTATCTCTCGCTCTTACACGACAAGACCTTTTACTAGATTCTTCGTGCCTTCGTGCCAATGTGAGGTCAGTCCTTTATCATCGTAATTTTCGATATATTCAAGGCGGAACTGGACCCTAATTCATCTAGAGATGTACGGTGTTATCTAGGAGCTGACCAGCTTCACAGCTGTGATCCAGGCACTTGAAATACCTTAGGATTCTTAATAAGGATAATGCTAGTTGTATGAAAACACCCGATCAAAGTTGTTCATTCAACTCAGTAATTGGGAGTGCGCCGTCGTTATGTTAGCAGCATCTGCTAATGAATCTTCAAAGAAAGCGCCTGCTAAAATTGTTTTGAGCCGTTGTTTTGAACCGCCAGCTTTGTTGCAACCTGTTTTGAACCGCCAGCTTTGTTGCAACCTAGTTTTAAATCCAGAGGGACCCCGCTTTAGCTGTCAATCCATCACGGCGAAACTACTACACCAAGATCGTACATGTACAAGATTATAATGCATGAACGTATGAATGGTGCGCCAGACACCAAGCTTACTCCAATGAAATCTTGGCCCCCAAACCTTCCAAAGCGCTCTTGATTTAGTCAGCATCTTCCTTGGCAACATTGTGCTTCAAGACCTCAAATTTCTTCGACTCCACAAGAGACAACCCCAACAAGTTTTTAACCTCCGTGGTAATCTTAGGCTTGGCCTTTGCATCAAAGCTCTCCAACTTGACTGTGAATATTGTCTTTTCTTCAACAACCTCCTTCACCTCTTCCTCAACAGGAGCAGCTGGAGCTGGAGCTGGAGCAGCTGGAGCTGGAGCTGGAGCAGCTGGAGCAGCAGCCCCGGCCGCAGGAAGGGCTATGTCTGATATGTTTAATCTGGTTTTCAATTCCGTAACCAAGCTGGATGTTTCTAATATTGTCAAAGTGGAAATTTGGTCCACAATTTGGGAGATTTTAGGGTCCACTGAGGTCTCGCCGTCGTCGTTGGCTTTGGCAGTTACTGAGTTAAACCCCAAAAAGCAGCGAGTGCTACTTCTGATAAGAACTCTGGAGGCTGGGCTAGCAATCTGGCGCAACAGGTTGGTTGTTATAGATTCTAGAGTCTGAAGAGGTGGGATAGCTCGGGCCGTCCAGTTGCATTGCGCTGCTCTCGATTGGCTCAGAACTTTTCCTTCTTGGGTCGGTCTCGGATAGTCTCGGATGGGCGAGGCCCGCTCTCAGAAACCCAATATTTCTGCAAACCCAATGAGTACATCTTCTCTGCGCACAAAACTCCGTGTTTCTGCTTTCAACTCAATGAGTGATATTCTCCGTGCACTAGACCCTCCTTAAGAATCTAACGTTTGAGGTGTAAAGGTTTTTAATCTCTTCATTGATTGATTCCTGCCAAAGTTCCGTTCATGTATCGATTTTGAGCTCTCCTTTGTCAGGCATCACTTGATGTAAATTTTTAGCATCTTGTAGACCAGTATCAGACAGTCACGTCAAGGAGGGCAAATGAAGCATGTATATAAGAGAAAATCTTCAACATGGTCTTCGGGAAGCATCGTGCCAGAAGTCATACTTTAGAGCAAGTCTCCAACTTTAGAAATCTAGTGGATCGAAAGCAGGAAAAGAGTCACTGGATCTCAAAACCAGCGGATTCGGTGGAATAGCAGCCTTGCTGTGGAGAACCACGCGTAGTGTATCATCCGGAAGTGTGCTCTGATTAGTTCCCCGTGATTCTAGTAAAGGGAGAACCCTGCAGATGATATGGTCACGTCTATTCCCAGAAACCAAATAAACCAGTACCTCCGTTTGGTACCGTTGTAATAAGGAAGGCCGCCACCCAGAGAGATTACAAGGCAACGTACATACCGAATGCACCCCTCCGTTTCTTGCTTCAGTAGCATCGCGTGCCGTGAAGCATTTGAATCAACCATGCATCCTCAGCGTTTCTGCATGCATATACAAGCAACACTGCATGTGGTTGCTCCTGTACAGGTTCGCGCATCAGTCCAACAATTTGCACCCATGCGTGGCGTGCTACCCACGGTGGACTGGGTGGTCCAGTGGAGGGACGCCAAGGTCGATCCACTTCTTGGAGGCCGATCATTGATATTCCCTTTTCGGTCACCGCAAAGTGAAGTTGCCTCGCGGTTTGCTTGGTCATGTGATTTTTGCGGCGCGTTTGACCTTCCTTCAAGAACGCTTCCTTCGCGGTACAACTTTTTGCAAGAGCGCGAAAAAGTAGAAACCGGTCGAAAGGACTCCCTTCGCGGACCCTTTCGAGGATTGGCGGCCGGAAAAACGGGCCTTCTCCGTAAACGGTCTTTGGCATCACCCGACCGCCGAAAAGAGCCAAGCGCTTCTCGTGGGCATCCCGGTTGCAGGAGGCAACGACGGCTGGCCTGCACAGGCGTGGAACTTGGTCATGTGTGCCGGTATATGTGACTACTCTGATGGAGTCCAGAGCCTGGGTGCACACTGTATGAGGGATGCATGACTGAAACATGGTAAGCGACATTCACACATTTCAGGGAACCCGGTGCTCTGAAACTGCGGTAAAGCAGGCATGCAATAGACTGTTATGCATGTTTTATTACGAGGTGCCACCCACAGACGCCGGCCCTCCGGGAAAGAATAATTAAGCCTCGGGAAAGAATAATTAAGCCTCGGGAAAGAATAATTAAGCCTCGGGAAAGAATAATTAAGCCTCGGGAAAGAATTTAAGGGCGCCGGGAAAGAATTTAAGGGCGCCGGGAAAGAATTTAAGGGCGACGGGAAAGAATTTAAGGGCGACGGGAAAGAATATTTAAGGGAGGGCATATTTGAGGGGTGTCGAACATGAACAGGTTAATCAGCGATTTCCAGCAGAGATGGGTCCAGATAGGAATAGACATGACCGAGATGATAACCAAAGTCCCACTCGACCAGAATCACCAGGGCAAATGATAGCAGATTATGTGCACATGAGCGTCCAGCTTCCCAAGGTGTGTGTGGACATGCCAAGGTGCCATACAGCGACTTTAAGTCGGTAGTTCCTTTGAAGTTGTCTGCTTCCACTAGCTGTCTCACTCCTGAGATTTATCACATAATGGTGTCCTCCTTTTCTACAATGTCACGGCATCATTATTTATACTGTTATACTACCCCTGAGGGTTTTCGTTCTCATTACATCGGATCGGCTGATCTAATTAAGGCAGTTGTCATTCAACTTGATACTGACTTCGACTCTCTTATGAGGGAGTGTCTCGAGAATCCTTCATTTGGGATTCCGCTATCTTTTCTAAGCATTAGGTTGACGCCACCATCATTCCATCCTTAGCCGAGCATGCGCTAACTAATCCGGCTATCGTTGGCACCAGACTTAATAAGATCATCACTAAAGCCAATACTGGGGACATTATGCCCCTTGTGAAAATCTTGGGTGGGTTTTAACTCGCGGCATCTGCTTGTATTTCCTTTGTACTTTCTGCTACGCTGTCTCGCTTGAACGTCAACAATTATCACACATACCCTAGTGCCATTCGCACACTCAAAAAGGCGACAGGCAACATTGAATCTGATGTTAGAATATTTCTTTAAACTGTTACTGGAGAGACTCTTCTATTCAACCAATCGCTGGGCTCTAAAATTCTTACGGCTCTAAGAATGCCTCTCTGGGTTCGTCTGCTGAGACCGGCTCAGATTCTACCAACAAAGGCTATTCTAACAAACGAGGGATTTAACAAGAATTCAAAATTTCAAAACAAACGTGGACACTTTACAAAAGGAAACGACTAGGGTTGACTCAAAGTTTGGTGCTAGCGCAGTACCTTGCCTTTGACTAGGGGAATGAGTAGAGGTGCGCAGCCAGTCGCAAAGAAGATGAGTCAAATGTAATTCCCACGAAACACTATTCCAGGAGAGTACAGAAATTTAAGAATGCCCGTCAGAAATTCAATATGCCCGTCAGAAATTCAATATGCCCGTCTGGTGTTGTACGAACGGAATGCCTCCGGATTCTCGGTTGTTTCCAGTGGATCTGGAATGTGTACAGATGAAGTGGTGGGACCCGAGAAGATGGGCCAAATACCGATGAATGAATCGAAAGATATAGAGCAGTTGCCTGAGCAGGCAGCTGGCCTCGAAAGATGTCTCGGTACACAAGTTGGACCAAACAAGGGGTAATCGTCTGTTGCAAACACAAGTGAGGCGGTGTGAGGCGGTGTGAGGCGGTGTGAGGCGGTGGGTGGGCCAAGACCCTCTGTCTGTCAGACAAGCCATGACAGCGAGAAAGGCGGGACAGAGACTTAAACAACGAGAATCCCAGGCCGGAGAAGAACCTCGGTTATTAGAATTTTCCTGAAATTACCCGTTGGCTCCTGCAGTCATAGAAATCAGATCGTGACTGTGGGTACTGGCCGAGCATCTTCAAGCCAACGTGAATCAGGCAGTGATCCCATTGAAGGATCGGCGGGACAATGTGGCATAGTAAAGACTATGGAGGAAGCTCCAAGCGAAAGGCACCAAGAATTGATGAATGCATTGGATAAAGTGAGGGGGACTGAAACCATCTATTTGGACGGTGCAGCATAAAGGGCTTTGGGTACCTTCTCGTGGTCAATCACCCCAAGAGGCCCCGATGAAAGTGACTCCGGACGAAAGTGTCCTTGAGTTTGAGATGTCCTTGAGTTTGAGATGTCCTTGAGTTTGAGATGGCCTTGAGTTTGAGAATGTGGCTTTGAGTTTGAGAAAAGGGCACTGGCGTGTTTCCAGATGAATGGTAAATGATCAATCACCATTCGATCGAAGGTCGATGGACTGGTACTGGCGAGGATGACGAGAGGGTACCAAAGAGTTGTAGGAAACTATGCGTCCAAGAGCGGGTCCTCTGACAAGAGGCTAATAAGGAGGTGATACGAACGGCACCTTTGATTGAGTGGAAGTACCAAGAGATTGTTCCAAAAAGCAAGACTTGTGGTCTTGGGGACCCCCATAAGGAGGCACGATCAGGAAACGGTCTCACCTGTGGTCAGATATGAAAGTTCAGATTGATTGGCGGTCACACAATGGATTCCCCGACCGCCTTCTTGAACATTCCCCGACCGCCTTCTTGAACGGGGTGCTACGAAGCAACTACATGAAACATCCAGAGGGCTACATTAAGAAAGACCATTTGGTTCAGGCCGTCACTATATGAAGCCCCTTGGGCGAGGCCTAAGGCAAAGGGATCCCAAAGTGAATGAACTTTATTACCAATGTGTGACCGAACCGTGACTCTGCTAAACTGGAGGTGTTTTATCCTATAAATACTCTTCCCTGGACTCTGCAAATACTCCACGCCGCCCTGTCGGAGTGTTCAGACTTGCTTTCAGACAGAGATGACCGACGTGCACGAACCGGGCACGGCCATTGACCCTTCTAGCGGCCGCTCACCAATCGCCCCGCTCCAAGCACTCACCGATTGCCCCGCTCCAAGCACTCACCAATTGCCCCACCACATGGCCGCCCTTATGCATGCCCTGCCATTTCATGCCTGCCATTTCATGCCTGCCATTTCATGCTACCTCGGGGTTAGCCATGGATTGGGCGCTTACTCAAACGCCATGCATGCCAATGCTTCGCCTGATTTTGACCAGAGTTGTATGCGAGATCCTGTATGTGGCTCCGTATAATCTTTCGCCGGTAGTAGCCTCAATGGTGATACATGGGCATTGGGATGTGGTGAGCGAATTAATGAAGCTGGTTCTCCCTAATTGCGCATGTCGAGACTGTGACAGACTGCGGGGTGAAACAGAGCCGGGGAAGTCCGCCCGGTCAGGTATAAATGAGCAGCGCGAGCGCGGATTGACCCACCCGCTTGATTCCGAGTGGTCAATCGCTGAACCCAAGGAGTGCCAGGGGTGCCCCTGTTTCAGCTGCACCATGGACTCCGAATGTGGTCGCTCTTGGCTCAATGCGGTGTCTTTCGCGCATGCCAGATACATTCTGAGTGCAGTCGCACGCCGGTACACGCTCGCTTCAACACCATGCCGACCATTGACCCCTGCGACTCCGTGGTGGACGAGGAGGGAATGCTCTGCTTTGATGATACCGAGCGGTATGTCAAGTTCGCTCTCGGGGTCCGCATGGCCGTCTACCAATGGCAGGAGGAGCTCAACCTCGCGGGGGGACTCGTTCCCACGGCCGAGAGGCGAAACCATGCTTCCGGCGTCGTGCTCGATCAATTCGAGGAGACAGTGCTAGATATTGATATGGTCGATGAGATTTTGTTTCACAACCTGGCGGACGATCTCGACCCTGATTGTGAAAGCGACGCGGGGCTTGTGACTGGCGATCTCATCCTCAAGATGTACCGCGAGTGCAGGGAGTATGACTTTTCCCGACTAGACGACATGTACCTTCGGTTTCAAGAAGAAAAGGTGGCAGAGCAAGTCCAGAGGCGCCTGGCGACTGAGGAGGGCCCCAAGCATGAAGAGGGCCCAAGCATGAAGAGGGCCCAAGCATGAAGAGGGCCCCAACAAGCAAAAGGACGAGCCACACCCGACTGAACACAATGACGTGGGGACAAATCAGGGTATTGACCCGAAGCTGCCGGTTATAGACGAGGATGGGTTTGACTTGGTCGCCAAGTAACAGATAGCGTGTAAGGGCTGGAGCGTCCGATGCCAAAACAGTCGATGGTCGAGTTGGCCACAAATCAGCCCAGGCATCCATACCAAGAACCCGTGAGCCCATGAATCCATGTGTCTCGTTCTTCAGCTGTCCCCCAATTCTGTCCACCCATCTGTTCCGCTAGCCTAAAGGCTTTGGGCTCTCTCATCGTCATCGTCGTCATCTTCAGAGTCCTCCTGTACATTGAGCCGTTTGCGCTGGAAGTCTCGGATGTGGGCCTTGTTCAAGGCCTCGGAAATGGTCTGGAACGTCGACTTGCGCCGCACCACCTCTGAAACAACCTGCGCCATGCTTTTGCGTTCTTCCACCGCAGTCGAGCCCCGCGTGCTTCCTGCAGTCGAGCCGTGCGCCGAATCGTTGGGTGTGTTTCTTGCCAGTTTGTCTGAATTTGCCGGTTTGTCTGCATTTGCCGGTTTGTCTGCATTTGCCGGTTTGTCTGCATTTGCCAGTTTGTCTGCATTTGCCAGCTTGCCTGAATTTGCCAGCTTGTCCGCAATTGCCAGTTTGTCTACCAGTTTGTCTGCCAGCTCGTCTGCCAGCTCGGCTGATTCCCTTGGAGGGTACTTCAAGTCGACCAAGCGGGAGATGGCCTTCTCCACCCCCTTGCTGGTGACATATGGCAACGAGTTCTCCCGGGATGCCCGGAACAAGTACACGTTTGTGCAGTGCTCATTCTCCATCCGAAATAACATCCACACAAACCGGCGGAGGAGCTCGGCCAACGCAATGCAGAAGCTCGTCACGGCCGACTGCTGGATCTGCGACGAAAAAAAGGCGTAGAAGATCCACTGGAAACGGAGAACCACGTCCACCACCACGGCAGAGTAGTAGTACGCCGGCCGCCCCAAGAACAAGTTGTCTCGGAGCAACCAGTGCTCCGATCCGCTCTGGCCCAACGACCAGTCCATTATGATGTCCCAGAGGGCACAGAATACCGAGTTGACCGACGCCACAGTGATGAACCCCGCCCGGTACGGCGATGTGCGGTGGATGCGCCAGAGCGACAAAAAGCAGTAATAAAAGGCCCCCACCAAGTACTTTGTCATATTGGCCAAATGCGGAAACGCATCGCCCGAGTCCATGAAACGGCGCAAGCACTGGAGAAACCGCCATATCGACGGAAGCGCGGTAAGAAAGCCCATGGAATGCAGGTGGCTGGAGCCACACCTCGCGCTGGAGCCCGGCACCGCAACTCGGCCCGAGCGTCCGCCCAAAAGGTGCTTCCACTTGTCTGCGTAGAGGCACAAGAAAAAGGCAAGGTTCCCGAGCGAGTAGGTCAACGAGCAGAGGATGTCGCCAATGTAAAAGTCACGGAACTCCACTGGATAGAAGCCCAGGCACATGATGCGCCAGAGCGCGATCTGGAGCCACTCTCGGCTGCTGGCGTAGAGCTGGTGGCCCGGCCAGAGGTAGATGCCCAACATGAGGGCAAGGTAGATGAGCGGCCAGGTGCGGGCCGGTAATTGGCCCGGCCAAAAGTCCATGAACAGCAACCATCCACACACCAGCATTAGCACCAAGCCCACCAGCGGCAAGAAAAACATCTGGCGGAAGTCGAGCGCTGTGGCCAAGTTGAACTCGAAGATGAACTTGTAGTTGACCTTGTAGCGGGCGTAAACCACAAAGTTGATGCCCACAAAATACAAGGCGAGGAGGACCAATAGGAAACCCGCCCACACCTGCAAGAGGTAGCGGCGCTCGGCATACTGCACCACGTTGGACGCCAGCATGTGTAGGGCCTGGTAGAGCCCCATAGCAAAGAACGGGACGGAAATCCCAATCATAAGACCCAGTGCAAACACACTTTCATGGAACAGTTTCGTGCGGATGTTGCTATTGCTTAGCGTGTAAGTGACGGCTTTGAGGCGCTCGAGGCCCTGCTTCTTCTCGGTGTGTTCGCTGCTGAAAAACATGAGGAAAAGGTCCTCCACTCGCGCCAGCATCTGGTCCAAGATCTGCAGCGTCTGGAAGTACAGGTCTTGGTCGATCTTGCTGAGGAACAGCTTCAACATGCTTGACTGAGTGGCCTTGTCGTACTTCTTGACGATCTTGCGAAGAGCCGTTCGGTTCATGATCCGGTAAGACTTGACTAAAGCAATCAGGCGATAGTGCTCGATCAACGCCTCCTTGAGTCTTTTGCGGGCATAGAAGTAAGGAACGTTGTGCTTGGGCTTTTGCTCATAGTCCCGTTTGCCCCTTCTATTATGCATCCTTATGCTACCCGCTTCCCTGAGGTCTCTTTCCCGCTCCACAGAACTCACTTCTCTCTCCCGCCCCACAGCACTCACTTCTCTGTCGATACTCTCGGCGTCACCTGTGCTTCTGTCCGCGCCAACTCGGCTAGTTGTTCTTTCCATCCCACTGCTATGTGCCCTTTCCATTTCACCTCGCGAGTGGCTTTCACAGAGAGAGCTGGCCAAATCCAAGCTGGTGATGGACTCGTCCTCGCTATCCACATCGTTGTTGCGGATTTTGTTCTCGCGGTAATTCGGGTCGAATTCCAACTTCTCGGTCTTTTTGGCGGATTTCATGAACTTCATGCTGGGAAGTGATGGAAAGTCGTAGCGGGCAAGCGGCTCCACCATACGGTCCAAGTACAGGTTCCAGCGGTGGAGCTGGGAGCCCAACTGATCACCTCGCGTGCCTCCTTCCCGCCGCGGGTCCTTGTGCCCGGACTTGTGGACACTGGCCGATTTCTGCTCCCTCAATTGATGAAACTGGTCCTCGAGAATGAGGAAGCGATAGTACACGTCCTTCTCGCGCTCGCGGTAAAACGCCTCCACACGCCTGAGTTCGTGGTCGAGCCACGCGGCAAAGCCCTGCTTCTCCGCTTTCAAGTCTTCGGCCACAGGCCGCAAAGAAAAGCCAAACACAGACGTGCGCCGGCGCATGGACGTGCGGTTTCTATGCTCGGCTTCGCCGTTGCTCCGGTTGTCCACACTGCGGCTGTCGCCATTGAGCTCGGGCACGTATGCCTGGCCTTCGTCGAGCGGCTCGAGCAACGGCGTGGTGTCGTTGGGGACTTTCCCGGAGTCGAGCTGGCCCATAAGCTTGCTGATGCGCTTGATCTTCTCTTTGCCGTGCTTATAGTCCACGTATTGCTCCTTCCACTCCTGCACAAGGCCCTCGCTGAGCGATTCGCCGAATTTCATCCTGCTGATAGATTTTGATAGAAAGGCCTCCCACGTCCCGCGAGATTGATCACGTCCCGAGCCACGACCGTTTGGATGGGGAATAGTAGAGGCTGTTCACACTGCGCGCGCATGTCCTGCGAGCACCCACGTGCCGGCCTGCAGGGCGGGCAGCCGTTTAAATGAGACTCATCGCGAAACTTGAGTGAGCCGACAGCCTGGAGTGGAACTCCTGGAGCGGAACTCCTGGGGGTGCAGCCAAATGGCCCGAGGAAGGGAACAAAAGGTCATTGTTCGCGCTGTCACGTCTCATACTTCACGTAGAGAGCGTCGATGAAATGGGGGTGCTTGATTCCTGGCGGGCGGGCCGCTTCAAACCCCTCAATAGCATCTTGCACCGACCAGCCGAGCCGCTCAATCAAAAAACAGCATATCAAGTAGCCCGTCCGGTTGAAGCCGTAGTGGCAGTGCACCGCCACCAAAGCGTCGGGCTCGGAAGTGGCCGCCAACACGTCGTCGATGAGCTGGATAAACCGCCGCACCGCCACAGTGTCCGGAACCACCTTGGACACCGTGGCACACTTGTAGTAGTCGATTTCAACAAATGACTTGGGAGAGTAGGGCGGGATATCAGCGGAAATGTCCACTATGGCCACCAAGTTGCCGGATGTGCGGCCGCCGCCATGGAAGTGGCGTTCGAGCTCCGCCGGGGAGTGCAGAGGATCCCCCTCCCGAAGCGTCTTCATGCCTAACAAGGGGGCACGGGCGCCGTCGGAGCGGCGGGTGATGATATGAGAGACACTTTGGGTTTGCAGCCATTTGAGCTCATTCTTGAGGCCCCACTTGTCGCCGGAGATGAGCGCCTTGAGCTTGAGCACCCACGCGGGAGATATATGGAGCCGCTCGGGAAAGCGCTTCTCCAAGTGGTTGAGAACAATGCCGCTGATGAACTCGGGCTTGGCGAGAAGAAGAGCGTGCCCGGCGCCCCGGACCGTGGTCACGTGCGCTACCGTTTTCTGCAGGACGGCGTTGAGCAGGCTCTGGATTTGGTCGAGCGCCTGCACGGGCGTGACACGGTCGTCGAGCCCGCCGATCAAAAGCGTCTTTTCATACGCGCGGAGGTCGTGCGGGTTGTCGTTGAACCGGGCCACGGCATTGTGGAGCTCCGATAGCTTGCAGGGAGTGAAGCGGCGTGCATACAGCAAGAGGATGTGCAGGTCGATGTCCAAGTTCCAGCGCAACTGCCGCAAGCGCATGGCCACACTGCTGCTTGCAGGGAGCTGTCGAAGCACGGATTTGCTGGAGACGCCCTCGAGACGATCCCACACACGGAACCAGTCAAAGACGAACGGCACCCACGAAAACACCGTGAGCATGCGGGGGAGCCGCGGCCACGTGCGGGAGCGCACGTGCGCGGGCCCGTGCACATCGTCGGCGAGGCCCGGCGGCGCCAAGAGCACGAGGCCCTCCACACGGTGGGGTTGGAGTCGGCATGCCACCTTAATCAGAAGGTGCGTGCCCATAGAGTGGCCAATGAGGATGATCTTTTTGTGAGGGGGGATATTCTGGGCAATGTACTGCACGATGATGTCCGCTATGCAGGCCGTCAGGAAGTCCTCCGGGCTCATGGCCAGGATCGATGCGCCGATCAAGCGCCGACTCTCCGGGTCGAGGCTGGAGGCACGGTCCGAGTAGGGCCGAGAATCGCCAAACCCAGGCAAGTCGAGGGCGTAGATCTCCGAGCACTGCAGCAACAAGCCCATGAGCGACTCAAACTGCGACATTTGGCCGCCTAGGCCATGGACAAAAAGCAACGCGGGCAGCTCTGCAAGCTGCGAGACCAAATCCAGGCCCAAGGGCTCGACTTTGGCAAAGTTGACCAAAGGGTGGGGTGCATGGAGACACCGGAGCGATACCGAGGGCACGGACACCGAGGCCACGCGCGAGGTGTCGAGGGTCTGCACCTCGGAATACTTGGCCACAAACGACAGGTCATTGGGCTCGGCATGTATAAGGTACTGCTCAAAGTCATTGGGATGCCGAAGAAACACTATGCGGAAGAACTGCCAGAGCTTGCCGAGAAAGGTACGGGTTTGCCGCTGCTGGCGTTCGAGAAGCGCCGTGAGCTGTGAGTCCGCCATGGAAACGCCGCGCGGTGTACGGAGGTGCGGGGGGGATGCGGGGTAGGGTGCGAGGAGAGGGTGCGGAGTCAGTTTGCGGGAGCGTGCTGTTGATTGGGGCAGGGACAAGCGTAGGGAGTTGGGATAAGGACTGGTTGGCGCTTGGGCGGGAGGTGTTGAGGTGCGGCGCACGCCTGCACAGAGGGTGGGGGACAGCCGCGTCCCGGTGCACGGATGTAGACGGTGCACGGATGTGACGAGGATGTACAGATGTTGTGCCGAGTCAAGCGGTTTTAGGTTCACACCCGTACACCGCACACCCCTTCCACACCTCCATGAGCTGGCAGCTTCCCCAACAGGATGCATACGACGACTTCGAGACGTCGCTTGACCGTGCGCTCAGCTCTGCAAATAACCAGTACTCATGGTCGGGAAGCAGGCGGCCGCTGGGCTCCACGAGCAGCCGCCATAGCCTGAGCGGGGCAATCCCACTAGCAGAGTTGCACTCCCAGGGAGACGACAACGACAGCGGCAACGAAACCGCCCAAGACTCGCTTCTTCTAGCGCCTGCACATGCCTACGTCCAGCCGCAGAGGCGTGGGCTCTGGGCGGCCGTGTACGGGTTCTTCCACCGGCAGTTGGACTCGTTCCACATCATCCGGACGGAGATCATCCAGAACTCTCTTGAGCGCCAGGCCGGGCCAGAAGGGGCAGAGGACCAGCGGGAAATCTCTCCTCGCAATCAGCACCAGCACAAGGGCCACATGTCCAACTCCGTGTCCAACGCCAAGTACAACCCCGTGACGTTTCTACCGGTGATTCTCTACGAGCAGTTCAAGTTTTTCTTCAACTTGTATTTCTTGGTGGTGGCGCTCCTGCAGGCGGTGCCCCAGCTCCGCATTGGCTACTTGTCGTCGTATGTGGTGCCGTTGGCGTTTGTTTTGGTGGTGACCATGATGAAGGAGGCGGGCGACGACATTGCTCGGCGGAAGCGGGACATTGCGCAAAACAACGAGCTCTACGAGGTGCTCAACCGGCCGCGAGTGCTTGGCCCCGACGTGGAGCTCGTGCCTCTGAAGAGCCTCCGAGTGGGCGATTTGGTCCGCCTCCACAAAAACTCCCGGGTTCCTGCGGACATGGTGCTTCTCCAGTCGTCGGATGCGTCGGGCGAAGCGTTCATCAAGACGGACCAGTTGGACGGCGAAACTGACTGGAAGCTCCGCGTGGCGTGCCCCGCCACGCAAAACATCCTCGATGCTCAGGCGCTCATCGACAGCGTGTCGTTGATTGTTGGCAAGCCAACGAAAAGCATCCACAAGTTTGACGGCCAACTCTTTGTGCGCCAAGCCGCGGCTCACCCGCACAAGTCTGTGGCGTTGACCGTGGACCAAACCTTATGGGCCAGCACGGTTCTTGCGCTGGGGACCGCCTTGGGCATGGTGGCCTACACCGGCGCAGAGACGCGGCAACTGCTCAACACCACCATGAGCGGGGTGAAGATCGGGCTCTTGGAGATGGAGATCAACCTGCTCTCCAAGATCCTCTGTGTCAGCGTGTTTGTGCTTTCAGCCGGGCTCGTGGCGGCGCAGCAGTGGCCGTTGAAGCACGCATGGTACATCGACGTGATGCGGTTTCTCATCCTCTTCTCCACCATCATCCCCGTGTCGCTCCGGGTCAATTTGGACCTCGCCAAGTCGGTGTACGCGTCGCAGATCCAGAAAGACCGCCACATCCCCAACACCATCGTGCGCACGCTGACAATTCCCGAGGACTTGGGCCGCGTGGAGTACCTCTTGAGCGACAAAACAGGCACCTTGACGCAGAACGATATGGAGATGAAGAAGTTGCACCTCGGCGCGGTATGCTACGCGGGCGACACCCTCGACATCGTGGCCGACAGCGTGCGCAACTGCAACTACAAGCACTTGGACGGGGGCGGCGGCAAAAGGGACTTGGGCACTCGGGTGGCCGACTTCGCCCTCGTGTTGGCGCTCTGCCACAACGTGACGCCATCAGTGGAAGATGACGGGTCGGTGGTGTACCAGGCCGCGTCGCCGGATGAAATCGCCATTGTCAAGTTCTGCGACCGCATGGGGTTGCGCTTGCTCAAACGAGACCGCAAGTCCATCACGATCTTGCACAAGAGCTCGGCGCAGCAGTTGGCGTTTGAGATTCTCCACAACTTCCCGTTCAACTCCGACACCAAGCGAATGGGCTTGGTGGTGCGCGGCGTGGCCAGCAACGAGGCGTGGTTCGTGGAAAAAGGAGCAGACACGGTGATGGCGCTGATCGTGCAGCGCTCGGACTGGCTCGACGAGGAGACCGTGAACATGGCGCGCGAGGGGCTCCGCACTTTGGTGGTTGGCCGCAAGCGGTTGAGCGCCCAGCAGCTCCAGGACTTTGTGTTGGCCTACGACAAGGCCTCCCTCAGCATGCATGAGCGGGACACGCTCATCCAGCAGAGTATCAGCCAGCATCTCGAGACGGACTTGGAGCTCTTGGGGTTGACGGGGGTGGAGGACAAGTTGCAGGAGTATGTCAAGAACTCCATCGAGCTCTTGCGGAACGCAGGCGTCAAGATCTGGATGTTGACCGGCGACAAGGTGGAGACGGCCAAGTGCGTGGCCATCAGCGCCAAGCTCATCTCGCGGGGCCAGGCGGTCACACACATTACGAGGGTGACGAGCCCCGACACGGCGCTCTTGGCGCTTGACCAGATCCCACGCAACGCCAACTCGGTGGTGATCATCGACGGCGAGTCCATGGCCGTGTACTTGCACCACTTCCCCAAGGAGTTCTTCGAGGTGGCGCTCGGGCTCCCGGCCGTGGTGGCGTGCCGATGCACGCCGCAGCAGAAGGCCGACATTGCCACGTTGATCAAGAGCTACACCGGCAAGCGAGTGTGCTGCATTGGCGACGGCGGCAACGACGTCAGCATGATCCAGTGTGCGGACGTGGGCGTGGGCATCGTGGGCAAGGAGGGCAAGCAGGCGTCGTTGGCGGCCGACTTCAGCGTGGACAAGTTCCACTACCTCCTGAAGCTCTTGCTCTGGCACGGGCGCAACCTGTACAAGAGGTCGGCCAAGCTCCTGCAGTTCATCATCCACCGAGGCCTCATCATCTCGGTGGCGCAGGCCATCTACCTGATTTGCTCGCGGTTCGAGCCGTTGGCCTTGTACCAGGGCTGGCTCATGGTGGGCTACAGCACCGTGTACACCATGGCGCCGGTGTTTTCGCTCACGCTCGACCAGGACATTGACGAGAAGTTGACCAAGTTGTACCCGGAGCTCTACAAGGAGCTCACTCTCGGCAAGTCGCTTTCTTACAAGACGTTTTTCATCTGGGTGGCCATCTCGCTCTTCCAGGGCAGCGTGATCCAGATGTTGGCGCAGTACTTCCAGGGCCTTGGCCGCGCCAGCTTCCGCGCCATGGTGTCGGTGTCGTTCACGGGCTTGATCATGAACGAGTTGCTCATGGTGGCCATGACCATCCGCACCTGGAACAAGGTGATGCTTGCGACCATGGTGGTGACGCTTGCGGTGTACGTGGGCTCGGTGCCGTTCTTGACCGACTACTTTGACCTCGACTACATCACGTCGCTTGCGTACTACTGGCAGACCGGCGTGGTTTTGGCCGCAAGCATGGTGCCGGTGTGGTGTATCGGGGCCATCAACCAGAGGATGAACCCGCCCTCGTACGCCAAAGTGCAGTCGTAGTGGACAGGTGGACAGAATGGCAGAGGCAGAATGGCAGGCAGAATGGCAGAGACAGAATGGCAGACAGAATGGCAGGCAGAATGGCAGAGGCAGAATGGCAGGCAGAATGGCAGAGACAGAATGGCAGAGACAGAATGGCAGAGACAGAATGGCAGAGACAGAATGGCAGAGGCAGAATGGATACATCATGATAATCATGATAATCATGAGAATAATGGATAACCTGATCAAACCTCGTCCATAGGCCATGGTGGAGGAAGAAATTACAGGATCCTTGGGTTCCCTTGGGTTCCCTCTTGCTCTTGCTTTTGGGTTCGGCTTTGGGTCCCTGTGTACTGGTTTTTGCGTTGGTGATCCTCCAAACATTTTTTGGCCATTGGCGTTGATGCAAATATAGTCCATGGGCGTCCAGTTGCTGGACCACAGAGGTACTTGGTGATGACGGTAAGGTCCAGTGATGTCATGTTCCAGTCACGCTCGATGGATGTCTGCAAATGGAAGACAGATCAAGGACCCTGCAGGAGAAAAGAGGGATCCTAGGCATCTAAGCACAAGGGTTGAATTCCTGCATTTGTTTGGACTGGCATGGGTTTGGACTGGCATGGGTTTGGACTGGCATGGGTTTGGACTGGCATAGGTTTGGACTGGCTTTGAAATTAGGACAGGCTTTTGACAGGCTTTGAAATTTGGACAGGCTTTTGACAGGCTTTTAAATTAGGATAGGCTTTTGACAGACTTTGAAATTTGGGCTGGCTTTGAAATTGAGACTGGCTTTGGACTGGCTTTGAAATTTGGACTGGCTTTGGACTGGCTATTTGAAATGGGACTTGCAATGGGATATGGCCAAGCCTTGACTTGCTCAGCCTCGCCATTCAAGTGCTGCAAGCCGGCGCTGCATATCGTACGAGGTATGCGCTTGTGCGAAGGTCGGGAACCCTGCGCATGCGGCGCTGGGCCCACTCCATGTCGTTTCGCGACGTTGCCGCGTCCACACGCAGTGTCTAGATCTTGGCCCCAACTTTTCCTCGTTTACAAACTGTGGCATGCGCCGCATGCACGCCCCGCAGGTGGCACCATTTTTGCTGCACCTCCTCCCGCCTATATATTCAGCCACTTCCCTCCCAGGGCTTCTCTTTCTTTATTGCTTGGACCCTTGTGCCGCCCACTCCTGAAAAACCGTCCGCCTGCGAAACCGCTCACTCCTGCCAACCGCTCACTCCTGCCAACCGCTCACTCCTGCCAACCGCTCATTCCTGCAACCCGCCACTTTAAGCCGCTCTTATCAAACCACCGCTCTACCACGGCGCCTGCTCGCAACAATGTACACAGCTCTAACCACCAAAACGTCGCTCTGCACCTTGGGCTACTTGGCCGCATCCACCACGTTGCCTTTTTTCTTTTCCTACAAGGAGACTCGCGGTAACTTGGTTTATACCAAGGGGCACACCAGCGCCCGCTCGCTCTTTAACAAGATCTAAGACTCCAGGATGGAGGATGGCTGGCGTTTGCCCGATCCATGAATCATACATGCCTGGAAGCTCACTGCTACGATGTTGTGATGATATTGATTTGTGATATTGATTTGTGATATTGATCGTGATATTGATCTGTGATTGGCGCATTGATGAGTTGTGATGCATTGCGAAATTAGATCCAATTTATCTTAATACAGTCATCAAAGTCATCAGAGTGCAGACACCATGGCCATTTCTTAACAGCAAAACTGCACTGCCTTCACTCAATGCGGAGTCTTTTATCTTACAGGCCGATTGTTCCGAAGCCAGCCATAGGGAGGGCAACATTGCACTGGGGGTGTCAAATCGAGTGATACTGCGTCAAATTCATGGCAATTCTGCTCGTGGGATTCCAATCGGTTACCGTTCCAGTCAGCTCACTGTTCCAATCGGTTACCATTCCAGTCAGCTCACTGTTCCAATCGGTTACCGTTCCCATCGGCTCACTGTTCCAATTGGCTCACCTTCCAGTGTACAATGGCATGTTGTGTTGCTGACGATTTTCCAAAGCCACTCTGTTTGCTGATGGAATGGCAATAATCTGTCACCAGCTATACTGTCCTTGGCTATGACCAATGAGCCTCAAAGTCCCTTTGGTGATGGTACTAGGCCGAGAGCGCCGCTGGAGGGTCGTGGCCAGGTGCGGTATTTCTGAATCCCATCCTTGTGATCCTTGTGCCCAGCACTGCCATTTTTGTCCAGGATACAGACCCCCGTGGGGTGGATGCCAATAGACTGAGCGGCAGGGGTCAATCGCCGATGTGAGGGTGCATGCCAGCGTATGCATACTAATATAATAGAATAAGAAAGTAATACAAAAGTATATAGACTCATATTAAAGTGATATATTTGAAATAAAACTATTGATAAGTCAATTGCAAGACAGTAATGCTGCAATGGCGCGGTAGGAACAAGGCCCGTGGCTATGGCCTCGCCGCACGAGGCGCGCCACGTGACACGCGCCACGTGACGAGGCGGGCTATTCAGTGGACAGTTTAGTTATCTAATCCAAAAAGACATGACTTATGTAACGAGTTAGAACTATTTATAAGATTTAGAAAGTAAGTTAAACATCAGATATGTTCAATCACGATTGTGGATTCCATATCTTTGCAAACCCCATCAAAAGGGCTGTTTCGATGCAGAGGACCGAATCCGCTGGAAACCGTTTATTGACATGAGGAGCACACGACAGGAGTTGCACACAAGTATGGATGCCACTGTGAATCCGGCAAGCACGCCAACAACGCACCATTAGAGGAGAAATTCTCCAAAGATCTCCAAGGAGAGGACCCCGATGACATCTGCACAGGATTCCTCTCTGGAATGATTCCAACTTCTCGATAGTCTAGGAGATGGAATGGAGACGACTCTCAGCTCTGGCACGCCGCCTCTGACGCGACGGCTCTGACGCGGCTCGGGGCTCAGGATTGCCGATGCAAACTTTGAAGACTTGGCAATGAGGCTTGGCAATGCAGACTTGTGGATGGCAATCACCGATGACAAAGCAAATCTTCGTGGCTTCTAGTGGATGCAGGCCTTTCAAAGATTCTCGCCTAGTTCTCGGGACTCTTGTTCCAGGCTGCATCCTTGAACAAATCCTTAGGGTCGGTGATCCCCGCCACGATATTGTAGATGGACTGCTTCTGTGAGATGGGCAACCCGCCGCACCGGATCAACTGACCGTGGGTCAGTGGCAGGAGACCTGTGCCCTTCTGCGTCTCGGCTATCACTTCGGGCTCTCCCTTGACCACGCAGCGGATCTGCTGGCCAAGCGTTTGTGGGTCCACGTCCAAGGAGTAGTCTTTCTGCAAGAGAAAGTCATTTCCAGCAAAGTTCTCGTCGATCGATTCGATGATGGCTTTGGGGAGCTTGTAGGGATATTCGGACAGGACAAGCGTTTGCTTGGCCACTGCCGCCACACGCGAGCTTGTGTTCAAGCCCACCAGCGCAATTTTGCCATGGAAAAACACATCGCCGCCGAGCGTGGGCTTGTAGGGACTTTCCACGAGTTTCTTGGGCACAATGCTTTGAGGTTTGAGGACGCCAGCCTTGTCGCCTCTGTTGCTACCCAACTGAGTATTTGCACCACGCCTGCTTTTTCCGCTACCTTGAGTCTGATTGTCTCTACTCAAGTTTTTTTCATCTCTGTCTCTACCGTTGCCCTTACTACCTCCGGCGCTTCTGGGTGTGTCTCTGGGTGTGCCTCTGGGCGTGTCCCTTGGTCTGGCGTCCCTTGGCCTGGCGTCTCTGGGTCTGGCGTCTCTGGGCCTGGCGTCTATGACACTGACAGTGCTGCCTCTGACGTCGCCGGCGCCTGTGCCTCTGGCACCGGACGCGCCGTCTCTGCTCCTGAATCTGCTAGTGCCACTGGAGGCACCTTGGTCCTTCTCTGCATTTCTCTTGAACGTGTTGGAGCTTAAGGGATGGTCCTTGACGAATATTTTGACGGGAGTAGCTTTGGGCTGCTTAGGCAGCTTGAGGTTTGCTTTGAGCCGCAGAGTCTGCTTCCTCTGGGTCTTGGCTTGGCCCAAGGCGTCGATCTTCTTCATCAAGGATGTCAAGAAGGGATCCTCACCGGCCTCCGTGGAATAGCGGGCCGTACGGGCCACCCTGGCCACGTTGGGAACTCTGGAGATCATCAAGGAATAGACGCCGAAAGTTTTCACGCAGGCGGTCTCCTAACACACCGCACCGCACCGCACCCGTACACCCGTACACCCGCACACACAAAGCACCCGTACCCCACACAGTTGAGGTCTCCCCTAATCTGACACCCAATCTCCACCTGTGCAACACTCCCGCAACAACCCTCACTTTTGAAACATAGTGTTATTTGCACCATCACAAGAACCATTGACCACCAACCAGAAAAGGTTCCAGAATAAAGTGTGGGCGGCCAATGAGAGTCCCCCAGCCTCTCGGATGGCACCCCTGAATTTCGGGGTGCGGTGGCAAACCACCAGTTAAATGACCTTCAGGATCTTGAAGGCCTTGAGGGTTTCGTCCGTTTGTGTCCGTGATGTTGTTTTGTTGCTAACTTGCGGGGCTGAAGGATTAATTTCGTCGGTCAAGTGTCATTCAAAGAGACGTACAAGGCGGTTAAATCAGACCCTGAAATAGACCCAGAAAGACCCAGAAAGACCCAGAAAGACCCAGAAAGACCCAGAAAGACCATAAACCCGAAAGACCCCGAATCAAATCCTCACCTGACCCTGCACCGGCTACACCACAAGCCTAAAGCATTCTGAATGGATGTCAAGAGGGACAATCCAATACATTGAATTTTCAGAACTGCTATGCCTCTGCATCATACCAAGAAACTGCATGATGGAAGCCTCATTGCCATATCAACAGCGGTACATCCGCCCTTTGCAACCAGACAATGCGATTGGCCGCCCAGATCCTGCACCGGGTGCTGCCTGCGTCCAACATGCACAACTGTTGCGTGCGCCTGTGCTTGGCCATCTTCAATGAATCTATCAATCAATGAATCTACGATCTATCAATCTATCAATCAATGAATCTACGATCTGTCAATCCATCAATCAATGAATCTACGATCTATCAATCCATCGGTCTGGACATGCGAGCACTGGCTGTTTCAATACCCAGTGTAAATCACCCGTTTGTCTTGGCTCCAAGAGGCAAGAGGTGGGACGCAGCGGTGGTCACGTGCCCAGGACATATCCGGTGTTCAGGCGCCTCAAACAGCGACATGTCCTTTATGGCCCGACAAAGGTTCTATAACAATGGCATCTCCTAGGCCCCGCTCAGGATTTCGTGAAGGAATGCCAAAATTAGTGCAGCTCCTTCAGAGCCATCCAGGGTAGTGTGGTCCTGTATAATGCGCCATGTGATAAGCCCAGGGTCACGTATACCATCCTTTAGGTATACTATAGCACTACAGTCTTTATGGACACAGTGTCTGCTTTTGGTATGCTATGGCTTGAAGGCATACCATGGTTCTACAGTGAGAATGCAGCGTCTACGTACCATAATTCAAAGTGTGGGGAAACAATAGTCGGAAAGGTCAGCTAGAGCCAATAGTCTATGAAATGACTAGCGAGGGCCAATAGGGTCAGGAAGACCTGGGCCAATCGAGTCAGTGGCTAATGGACAGCAGGTGCTTGCATCTAAGCAATATATGCCAGCTTGAACCTCCATACAGGCGGAACTGACATCATCCAAGGCAGCCCAGGTTTGCTGCCCCAAAGAAGGCCTTCTGGGTTACATGGCCCAGAACTGCATATAACAGCGGATAGTGTCCTAAAGCAAACCTGGTATAAGCTGTCGGTTGTCAGTGGAGCCATCACATTCAGTCCCGGTCAGGATCCGTCAGATCTAGTCAGGATCCGTCAGATCTAGTCAGGATCCGTCAGATCTAGTCAGGATCCGTCATCTAGTCAGGATCCGTCAGGCGCAGCATGCAGGAACATAGGGCCATGCCGAAGACAGGAGCAAGGGACACCGCCACAAGGAACGGGGCAGGTGATAGGATACAGGATCCGCAATACCAAGCAGGACGGGCGCCCAATGGTCCCCGCAGTGTCCGGCGCCAGGTGTGGGTGTGCTAACTGCCTTGCTACCGCTCGTGCCATGGGCACGGATTCCAATAGGCCCGCGGGGCGCCTGCACACGGCGCGAGTGCGTGTGCTCACCACGCCCGTGCCAACCAATCATCGTGCGCACCGCGGTGGTTCCTCCGGCCGAATCTGGTACATTTTTCGCGCGCCCTCCTCTCACTGCAATATATTACTGAACAATTTTCCCATTCTCTTTTTCTTCCTCCACCTGACTTTTCCCCATCCTATAAGTCGCCATGTTGTCAGCTCGTTCTGTCTTACGTACTGCCGCCCGTGCAGCCGCCGTTTCTAGAATGCGTGTCGTATGTATAATTGATTGTTTGACTCCGGGCTGGTTCGAATGTCCCATGGCTTGATTTATACATCTGTATTTGGGTTTTTCCACGGGCCCTGGTCCCAAGAAGCCTTGGCATGAACCATACTTAGTCATGAATCCAGCTTTGTGAGCTGGCGGCTATGATTCATGAAAGGGAGGTCGGTTGACCTTGGTTGGCCAATGGCGTTTTTAATGGCAATGTCAAAAAAACAGCTCAGAGGAAATTACAGCCTGCAAATCACCGGCCTCAGTCGAGGGAAAAGTGGGCGAAATGCATTGGCCAGGAGGCGTGATGCAATGGCAATGTGGGCGAAATGCAATAGCAATGTCGATGCAAAGCCACTGGCCAACTCAACATTCCACACCCATGTCTCTGTCAAGAGCCGCAGAGGCACATTTACAGCCCCAGATTGTCAATATACTAACCGCAGGCTCGTCCAGCTTTCACTGCTGTTCGTTACGCTTCTGCTAAGGCCGCCCCCACCGAGGTCTCGTCCATCTTGGAGGAGAGAATCAGAGGTGTTTCTGAGGAAGTCAACTTGAACGAAACCGGTAGAGTGTTGTCCGTTGGAGATGGTATCGCCCGTGTGTTCGGTCTCAACAACGTGCAGGCCGGTGAGTTGGTTGAGTTCTCCTCCGGTGTCAAGGGTATGGCCTTGAACTTGGAGGCCGGCCAAGTCGGTATTGTGTTGTTTGGTTCCGATGCCTTGGTCAAGGAGTCCGAGCCCGTCAAGAGAACCGGCAAGATTGTGTCGGTCCCAACCGGCCCTGAATTGTTGGGCCGTGTTGTTGACGGTTTGGGTAACCCAATTGATGGCAAGGGACCTTTGAACAACTCCTCCACCGCCAAGGCTGAGGTCAAGGCCCCAGGTATCTTGCCAAGAAGATCCGTGCACGAGCCAATGCAGACCGGGTTGAAGTCCGTCGACGCCTTGGTGCCAATTGGCAGAGGCCAAAGAGAGTTGATTATTGGTGACAGACAAACCGGTAAGACCGCTGTGGCCTTGGACACCATCTTGAACCAGAAGAGATGGAACAACGGCTCCGACGAGTCCAAGAAATTGTACTGTGTGTACGTGGCTGTGGGTCAAAAGAGATCCACTGTTGCCCAATTGGTCAAGACCTTGGAGTCCCAAGACGCCATGAAGTACACCATCATTGTGGCTGCCACTGCTTCCGAGGCCGCTCCTTTGCAATACTTGGCTCCTTTCACCGCTTGTTCCATCGGTGAGTGGTTCAGAGACAACGGCAGACACGCCTTGATCATCTACGATGACTTGTCCAAGCAAGCTGTGGCCTACCGTCAATTGTCTTTGTTGTTGAGAAGACCTCCAGGAAGAGAGGCTTACCCTGGTGATGTTTTCTACTTGCACTCCCGTTTGTTGGAGAGAGCTGCCAAGATGTCCGAGGCCAACGGCGCAGGATCCTTGACTGCTTTGCCCGTCATTGAAACCCAAGGTGGTGATGTGTCTGCATACATTCCAACCAACGTCATTTCTATCACTGACGGCCAAATCTTCTTGGAAGCCGAGTTGTTCTACAAGGGTATCAGACCAGCCATCAACGTTGGTTTGTCGGTGTCTCGTGTCGGATCTGCCGCCCAGGTCAAGGCCATGAAGCAAGTGGCCGGATCCTTGAAGTTGTTCTTGGCTCAATACAGAGAAGTCGCTGCCTTTGCGCAATTCGGCTCTGACTTGGATGCTTCCACCAAGCAAACCTTGGCCAGAGGTGAGAGATTGACCCAGTTGTTGAAGCAGAGGCAATACAACCCATTGGCTGCGGAGGAGCAGGTTCCTGTGATTTACGCCGGTGTCAACGGTTACTTGGACAACGTCGAGCTCTCTAGAATCGGGGAATTCGAGGAGGCTTTCGTTTCTTCCTTGAAGTCCAACAACGGCGCCATCCTCGAGGCCATCAAGACCAAGGGCGAGTTGTCCAAGGACGAGTTGGCCTCTTTGAAGGAAGCCACCGAGTCTTTTGTTGCTTCTTTCTAAGCGGTTCCTTGCATGTAGACTGAAGTGCCGTGTTTACACGTACACAAAGGTACACTAAATCAAAATATTTACGATATATTCAAGAATGATCGTGTGAACTGATCCGGTAGTGCTGCTCTCTTTGCCACCCCTGTAGGATTGCACGGGCGAATCTTATAGGGTGTCTGGCGGGAGGGCCGTGGTGCACGAGTGCGCGGGGGCATCTTCTCCACAAGATCGCCCGCGCTGGCCCTAGCCTTTTCACCTTCAGTCATGGGAAGAAAGGGGCTAGATCTGAGCGACAGAGCGCCCGAGGTCTCTGCGTTGCAAGTCTTGGACCATGAATGCCTGGAGGGGACGGAGCACGACGCGGGGGGCTTCCAATTCAAGCGGGGCTTCCAATCCGAGCGAGACTCCAAATCCGAGCGGGACATCCAATCCGAGCGGGATATCCAATCCGAGCGAGACTCCAAATCCGAGCGGGACATCCAATCCGAGCGGGATATCCAATCCGAGCGGGATATCCAATCCGAGCGGGATATCCAATCCGAGCGGGATATCCAATTCGAGCGGGATATCCAATCCGAGCGGGATATCCAATCCGAGCGGGATATCCAATTCGAGCTGGACTTGGCATACCTCGTGCTGGGAAGCCCACCACGCGCGGGTCAAACTGGAGGGCGCCTGGATCAAGGGGCATCACTGCTGGAAGGAGGCTGGCGCTGTGGGGTGTTCGCCATGAAAGACCGAAGCACACAAGATCGGCTCCACGCGTCATTGCAGCAATCAGGAGCTGCAAACAAGGGCAAGCGCCGCAACAAACCAGGCACGAGCGGGGGCCCCAGCAGTCAATTGATTCGGGAAGTCACGGCCAGCCTTGGGGATATTTCGTTTCTGAGCGACGAAGAAGGTGGTGCCGGGCAGAGCGCCAGCCGAAATGAAGCAGAGGGTGGCGCAGGGGGCAAGACAGGCAAAAAAATTGGCAGTCAAAGTCAAAAGAACAGCAGAAAGGAGCAAAAGGACAAAAAGGACAACCAAGAGGACAGCCAAAAAAACCAAAAGAACCAAAAGAACCAAAAGAACCAAAAGAACCAAAAGAACCAAAAGAACCAAAAGAACCAAAAGAACCAAAAGGACAACCAAAAGGACCAAAAAGATAACCAAAAGGACCAAAAGGACAACCAAAAGGAGCAAAAGGACAACCAAAAGGAGCAAAAGGACAACCAAAAGGGCCAAAACGACAGCCAAAAGGACCAAAACGACAGCCAAAAGGACCAAAACGACAGCCAAAAGGACCAAAACGACAGCCAAAAGGACCAAAACGACAGCCAAAAGGACCAGGACGACAGCCAAAAGGACCAGGACCGAAAGGTCCAAAAGGTCGCCAACCAAAAAGCCGGCCCGTCAGACAGCCGGGCTGTCAAGGCGGCCGGGCGCAAGAGCAGTGGCAGCGCCAGTGAGTTGACGGGAGACTCGCGCGGTACTCTGCGCGCAGCAAAACAATGCCGGAACATTCACCTCGCACACACCAACGGAAAGCAGGTTAAAGTACCCGAGCAGAATACTACGCCAAACGGGCCCCCGAAAAACAAAGCCCTGCACCGCCGCCTTATAAAGCCCAAGGCGCCGCTCCAAAGTCCAAGCAGACCCCGAGATTCCAGCGGCAAAGCTCAAAAAGTCCAGCCCGCCCCGCAACCGCACCCAGCTTTCCAGGTGCCACAGCCACAGCAATATCATGGAAGAGAAGGGACAAGGTCCGAGCGCAGATACTGGAGAAAGGTTGAGAGAGGGAGGAGAAGTGAAGGGGGAGGTGAAGGAGGTGAATGAGGTGAAGGAGGTGAAGGAGGTGAAGGAGGTGAAGGAGGTCCAGGAGGTGAAGGAGGTGAACGAGGTCCAGGAGGTTCAGAACGGGGAGGTCAAACATGGAACCAGCAAGGAACCCTCCCCAAAACCCCGTGGGAAATCACCCAAGAAATCAAAAAAGTCCAAGGCGACGCCGGGAGAAACAGAAGGCCAGCCCGCCCAGACCCATCGCATAAAAACGCCCCAGGCTCTGCCGCAAAAAGGCTCCGAGAATGAAGGGCCCGGAGGCGCAACCCCCTCGAGGACGGCGGTTCCCGAAACCCGAGGCTCGTCCGCTTCTCCAAGCACTCGTCCACATCTTAACGGCAACCGAGCTCTGGCACCGGGTTCCGATGCAACCAAAGAACCCCACAGTCCAAGTGGTACGCCCGCTCCAAACGGACCAAAGGCGGCAGGGGAACCGAGCGGGCCCAATTCGCCCGCGGCCGCAGCCACCAACAGTGCCCCCAGAGCGGGCCTGGCCAAAGATAAAGACAACGTGCCACCCAAAGATGAAGACAAGGTGTCATCCAAAGATGAAGACGTGTCATCCAAAGATAAAGATGTGACATCCAAAGATAAAGACGTGACATCCAAAGATAAAGATGTGTCATCCAAAGATAAAGACGTGACATCCAAAGATAAAGATGTGTCATCCAAAGATAAAGACGTGTCATCCAAAGATAAAGATGTGTCATCCAAAGATAAAGACGTGACATCCAAAGATAAAGACAACGTGTCACCCAAAGATAAAGACAACAGCGCCCCCAAGGCCAAGAGTGACGCCAAGATTAGTGGGTCGTCGTCGCGTGCCACCAAGGTGACCCAGCTCCCCGCCATCCCGCCCGTGTCGACCATCTTTGGGCTCACGCACCACCAGATCTTCTCGCTGAAGACCACCGACGTCAAGGTCAAGCTATTGATGAATCTGAAGACGTCGGCCATGTGCAAGAACGCCTTGGACTTTGTCCATACCGCCAACAAGGCGGCCCAGCCGCTCTTCCACGACAGCCACCGCATGACGCAGTTCATCACGGTATGCGTCAATGTGGCGTTGTACGAGGCCAACGGCTTCAACGCCGTGTCCAAGGCCCACCCCGACTTGTTGGCGTGGCTACCTGAGTACGACCACTTGACGCTCTCGCACACCAAGACCAACTTGACGGTGTCCACCAAAACCGCCCACAAGAACCCGGTGGACTACACGGTGTTGTCGTTTTTCGGCCACATTTTGGTGTGGGCCTTCCACCTCCAGAACGAGGCCGGTGTGGCGCCCAACTTATCGGACCGCTACGGCTTGAACATATCGACGGCGGCCGTGCTCCGTTCGTTGGGCGGCTACCATTTGTGGGACCGCTTGCGCAAGGAGAAGACCATGAACTTGAAGCGCTGGAAGCACATCCAGAAGTTCCGCCAGATCTTTGCGTTTGAGGAGAATCAGTTTGTGTTGATCTTGCGCTTCATGAACCTCGATACGGAAATTCCATGATGCAGGCAAGCGGGCCACGGGTCGGGGCCGATATAGTCTCGACGCTCCACCGAGACAAATGCGCTCTTTGGATCGAAAGGAATCCGGGCTCGGGTTTGTTCTACGTTGGAGCTGCATTATTAAAGAATGTATAGATGAGAGTAGATGAAGTGTTTAACGGAGTACAGTTAAAAGTGAGCGTGGAACTTGGTGGTAGATACTGACTGGTCTGATCAATCTGATCAGTCTGATCAATCTGACCACACTGACCAACACTGACCAACACTGACCAACACTGACCAACACTGACCACACTGACCAACACTGACCAACACTGACCAACACTGACCAACACTGACCAACACTGACCAACACTGACCACACTGACCACACTGACCAGCACTGACCACACTGACCAGCACTAACCACACGAACAACTACACTAAACTCTACCAAACCAGCCATACGGTTAATACCTTGATATATAATGCCCTTTTTGGTGCACATCACTATTGTTGGTGATAGATCTCGGCCATCTCATCCTGAATATTCCAAACTATTTAGTGCCTGCAGAAGGTCCAAAAGCATCAGTGAACGTCACACTTGGAAGTAAAAAGGCTGATTGAATGATGATACTGAATAGTGGCAACAGAAGAGCGCTACATTCACCGGCCAATAGACGTAATAAACGTTCAAAAACGTTCAATAAATTTTGAGGATTACCCAATACCGTTTCGAGTAGCCAGGTCAAATTGCAGTCAACGCAGTCAAGCGGCAATGTTGCCCAGAATTTCCCAGCGATCATCCCCACCTTTTAGCGAGATCATCGCTCTAGTGGTCAGGGTTTCCATTTTGGAGATCCAGAGACCCGCAGAATCTAGTACACCTCTGCTCCTTTGAACGTTCGAACTGCTCTTGAAATGGGTCATAGGGGTTCGTGCTGGGTTGACCACACGAGAATGGCTATTTCAGGAACATCTGACTTGTGATTCATACAATTTGGGAAAGCTGGATCGTTTGCATGTCGCTTTTGTGGAGAGTTCAATCAGTGTTAAGAAAGGATATGGAAACACCGTTTCGGCTGCGTCTGACTCGAATCATGATTGATACCCATTCAGATGGGGAATTCTCCTCGGTACTTGTAGTCTGGAATTAATACCTTGAAATGTGTCACGTATCAACTAATCTTAAGCCTAGGATTAGTGAAGTATTTGAGTGCATGTATGAAATTCATCGTTCAAGTATGCTGATATGGACTTAAAGTACCACTTAGTTCTTAGGTTGGAAGTCGAGTGACAATATCTTGAATTTGAACCCACATCTCGTATTCCTTTATTTCTCTGCAAAGATGATCAGACAGGATTAGTAATTATTTCCCATGATTGGTCCTTCTGATTGGTTCATTATGGATATCCCTTAATCCGCTCGTCAGTATTTATGCATGGGTGGTTCTTATGCCGATTGGCGAGCTTTACCCTGCTTTACCCTGCTCAATCTGTCAGCCCGAAGATAATCTTGAATGATTGATGTTTCCACCGGTGGTTGCAATTATAGGGCCATCTTGGATATGAGTTAAGTTCGCTAAACAACCCCATTTGACGAATGTTCCCCTTCAAGCGCTCGTATCACATGCCGTACTTGCGGTTACGCCGGTAACAAAAGCACTAATTCGTTGTCCGAGTTGCAGAGGCCAAAACTGTGTGGTTGATTTCGTGGAATTGAACCGGGAAGAGAAGGGGAAACTCCCTCCTTATATAGTTTTGGGTGCGGCTGCAAATGACGCCCGAGCAGTCTCTTGTGCAGGCATGAAACAGCAAGGCGTCTTTCTAAGCAGGCAAGGGCAAATCAGCTATAATATATACGGCCCAATCAGGGAAGCTGTGGGTGTTGTTTCACCTGTGCATCTGTAACGCATCACGCCTAATCCTCCTGTCCATTTTCCGCCACCACATGTCACCATTCCGTTTCAAATATGCGCTAGAAAAATTGAACAATGAATGCAGATTTCTATATTACCTCCATCTGATGAATCTGTCATTCTTTAAAGTTGGTCAAATAGACTCGGTGATGTATTTTCATTTGTAATGATTCACTGACATTCACTGACATTGGGCCATGGCCATGTACCAGTGACCTTCTCTAACTGGATTGCTCCTGGATCCACTTGTAGATCTTGTCCGTGTCACGCTTGGCCCAGTTGCTCTTGGCCGTGATCATGTCCAAGGATTGCGCCAAGCTCTGGTCATAGCCATTGGTGTTTTTGCTTGCAAAGAAAGCTTGCACATCTTTCTTCTGCTCGTCCTTGGTGAAGCCCGAAGTCGCAAGCGTCACCACAGACCCCAACATCGATAATCCTGGCGGCAACAACTTGTAGAGGTCATCCCAGTTGCCGGTGATCCACTGCCATAACTTCTCCACTCCCTTGGCGTGGGCTCTCATGCCCTGCATGGGGATGTAGATGTCCTGGGGCTTGATCACGTCCGTCTTCATCAACATGCCTGTAACCCGGTCGAGAATCTCCTCCTTTTCGAACCGGCCAAACGCCCGCAACGCGGCGATCTTCTCCTCCGTCGATGCTGGGTGCTGGTAGATCTCGTAGAGCTGCTCAAACTCCCGCGTGCCTCCACGCCTGGCCACGGTGTTGAAGATCGCCCCCCTCAAGTTGGGGTTGATTGCCGACTTATCGCCTGCCACAAATGCTTCAAAGCTTTGTTCAACAAACTCGATGGCCTTCTTGTCGCTAGACGCTGCCGCGGATGCAAAGAGAAGCGACTTGAGTTGCTGCTCTGCAAACGTGTCGGAGTCGGAGAACTCCCATCCCACTTGCTTCAATTTGGTGCTGATCAAGTCAAGCACAAATCCATTCAAGGCTGTCTTGATCTCTTCCTTTTCGAACAACAACGCCGCCTTGATCTTGACAATACTGCCCAAAGCAGTCTCCCAAACCACATAGTTGGACTCCGCCGACCACGACTTGACCAAGTTGAGCAAATCGGTGCTGCTGATAAAACCCGATGACGCCAACGACCCGGCATCGGCCACAAGCCCCACTCGGTCCTCGACCGACAATTGGCCCGCCACTCCTGCTTGGCCGAGTTTAGTCCATCTTTCTGGGGAATAAGCGGTTCGATAAACCCCTGCTTGATCGCCATTAATCTTGAAGAAATCGTCAGGCGTGTCAAGCTTGACGCTTGTGCTTCTGCCGTCCAACACCGCAGATTCATCTATCCCCGCACTTGTTCTGATACCAAGGAAGACTGGGTACAATGTCTCATCTTCGTCGTCCTTGACGTCCGCAGTCGCAAGGAACCGGTGCTGAGTGAAGGTCAATTCGGGGCCATTTTCCTCCACATGCACCACAGGGAACCCAATCTTTTTCGTCCATATGTCCATCACCTTGACAACGTCTTTGCCGCTGACCTCACTCAAAGAGCGCCAGAGATCGGACGTCTGAGTGTTTCCCCATTTATGCTTCTTCAAGTAGTTCGAAACTCCCTTGATAAAGGTCTCTTCACCCAACCAGCGTGAAATCATTTTAAGCAAAGATGATCCCTTGGAGTAAGAAATGGCGTCGAAAATCTGGTTGATCTCGTCGGCTCTTTTGACCGGCACCTCGATGGGGTGAGACGATCTCAAGGAGTCCAAGGATAACGCATGTTGCAACGAATCAGCAACGTAAGACTCCCAAACTTTCCAGTCTGGAAACAAAGAGTCACAAGCATACCACGACATCCATGTAGCAAAGCCCTCGTTCAACCACAAGCCGTCCCAGAAGTCCATGGTGACCAAATTCCCAAACCACTGGTGGGCCAACTCGTGCATCACCACCTCCGTGACTCTCTGCTTTGTGCTAATTCCCGAGTTCTTGGGGTCCAAAAGCAAATCCACTGTTCTATACGTGATGCATCCGAAGTTCTCCATGGCGCCAGCAGAAAAGTCGTGGATGGCTACCATGTCCAATTTGGGCAATGAGTATGGGATGTCGAACTTGCCATCGAAGAACTTCAATGTGTCAGCTGCGATATCGGCAGAATACTGGCCCAAATGCTCCGACCCGGGCGTTGCCCACACCTTAATTGGCACGGAGTACTCGTTGTTCTCAACGGACTTCAAGTCTCCCACAATGAACGCAACCAAGTATGTGGACATCAACGGAGTCGTATTGAAGATGGTCTTTTTTTTGCTGCCCAGAAGCTGCACCACTTCCTTGACGTCCATGTTGGACAAATGCACCAACTTAGCATCAGAGACCAAAGAGATGTCAAACCTAGCCTTCAAAGCTGGCTCGTCGAACGAAGGAAATGCCCGACGGCAATCGGTGGGCTCCATCTGGGTAGTGGCCAAGTAGGCCTTTTCTCCCGAAGCATTCGTGTAAGAAGAGCGATAGAAACCAGCCATCTTGTCGTTCAACTCACCCGTAAATTTCAAGGACAAGGTGGCATTGGAATCTTTAGATAATTGCGACGACAAATAGAAAGTCACCGTCTGTTTCTCGGTGTCAAAGTCGAACTTATCAATCTTGGCGCCGTTAATTGTCGCAGAGTGGATTTCGATTTCCACTGAGTTGAGCACAACGGTGGAAGAGTCCGCCTGGACTTTCAAGTCGATATCCAACTCACCATCGAACTTGAACGTGGTGAAATCGGGCTCGAGCACCAAGCCATAGCGCAATGGTTTGACGTTGGTAGGAAGCACTTCCCGTGATGGTGAAGTTTGGCACATTGTTGGGGATTATGTATTGCGGCGCAAAATCTGGGGACTCCCTCCATTATATACCTTCGTGCCGTGCGCGCAATGCGAGCCAACGAAGTGCGAGGCTCCGTTGCAAAACTACGCGACACAAGCAGCCGCGTTTTTATAAGGGTCTCGAATACCCAAATGGGCTCTTGATGCATATGAGACGTTTGTCGATGGTGTTCACTTCGACATCAAACTCAAAATCTGCCATGTGATTATGGAAGCAAGGTGGGCACACTCTAAACACCCGCACACCCGAATACAGAGCATCTCAGTATTTATAATAGTAGAAAAGCCTGTGTAGTATTCAATCGGCGTTGGAGATCGGCGTCATTCCAGCTTAGTCACTACAAGGACGAATCACGACCTTGAACGAAACATACCAAGCCGTAACAAACCACACATACCACGGAGCGAGATATTCAATTTGCTCTGAGCGCGAGCGATTGGGGGAGGACTGGCCTTTTTATAGCAATTGCAACCAAAAAACCACAGACTGCGTCTGCTCAAAAGAGGCAATCCTTCCACCTTGCAGCGGATATTACAGGGGATTTTATGCACGCTTTGCATTCATTTGCAGTGTGCCATATGGCTGCTTCCGGGACTGCTTGCCCCAGAAGAGCCATAGTCTGGGAGGGTATATGCAGAATAAAAAGCACGGAAATTGGTAATGAACCATGCAAGGCTTAAGAGTATGGGCTGCAAATTGGGGTGGCAATGTCCCTGACTCATGAGGGATATAAATTGGAGACGCACAGGATGCATCAGCGGTATCAGACGTGTAGCAGATTCGCCACCAGATTTACTGCAGTATTTAAAAAGGCCTCATGGTCCATGAAAATCAAAAGCATTCGAGTTTTTTAGCCGGGTCCGCAGCCAACTATCTCACGCTTGGTGTCAGCAAAAGATGAATCGATGGCAAAGCGGGTGGAAATTGTGAGTGCCATTGCCATTACATGAAGCCAATTGGGACATTTCTCGTGGGCTCTGCTTAAATGAACCACTGGTAAACCCTGGCCGATCAGAGGTTAACGAGACCCGTTGAAGCGGGCTAGCTTTGTTCGTGCAGCACATTATTGACAATCCGCTCCATGGACCATACTTCAATACTTTGGCTCTATGAATATAACATCGCTTCACCACGTTGGGCACCCATGTTCCATTTGGAAAAATCCATTTTGGAGGGATTTTTTAGGTCTCTACCGTGAGAATTTCCTTTAGATTTTTGTGAGTGCTCGAAAAGGTTGTTGAGTATTCTGATGAGCCCTTCACCTGAGCTATCGTGCAGTGGTCTTCACCAATGTTCCGAATATAGACGGGGATTGATGACTTTCGTCTGATGGTCGCGTGTTCACCCCAACAATGTCGTCGGAGAAAGATGAAACAAGTGAGCAACGATGCACTCCTGGTCCCTCATCGCCACGTCTCGGGAAGTAATTTTGTTTGCAGCAATCCAGAAATACTGAAACGGAATGTATCAGAACAAGACGCCATACAGGTGAACATTAAGACGGTCCTTGAAAACGAAATAGTACAGATTGAAGCTGAGTTATTCATGCAACCTAACAAGAACTTGCCTTGGGTTTCGAGCAAAGGGTGCGCTTGTTAATCCACTGCTACTTTGATACATGCTACGCGAACTGATTGAAGCAGCTGGGTCTCGGGGTTATTCGAGGGAACTAAAGGTAAACAGCCCAGCGGTGCCTAGTCTATTCCTCTTTTCTTCACCATGCACTCGAGAGGTGATGAGAAACTGAGATCATACTTGGACAAAGATTTCAAGCCACTGCAAACAGCGCCTAGCAAGAATGGACGGCTGAATCATGATCATCCCGCAAAAACCATCATTTGATACGATCTTCATTGGGCAAACAGCTGCGAGATTTATCCATCCAGCATAGGACTCTTTCAGCGGGTCTTGGAGCAGGGGGGTTCGATGATGGTCAGCGTTGTGAGGAGACAGAAAGCCGTTCTCTTCCAGTTTGAAGAAATGATACGGAGTTCCGGAGTGAAAATTATTCAAGCTTATTGGCGGGTAGTCTCCGACGCAAAATCATCATTTCCAAGCCAGTCCACTATACCTCCATGCAAGATCTGGACCTTCACATTGTGAGGCCCGTACTTTTCCAAGTGATCCTCTGCCCAGCCTCCAATATAGGAAGCTCTCTTTGCGGACAGATTGCAGTGTATGACGATCAGCTCTGCTGATGGGTTCGCTTCTAGTGCTGGCGTAAGGAACTTCTCTTGAATATCGGCTGGGCCCTCAACATCCGTGGCGGGAATATGCACGGCCAGAGTGATTCGTCCATTTTCTTGCTCGTTACGGATATCCACCACAACCACCGACCTTGGGTTGCTCTGCAATTGGGAAAAGAGGTCTTTGTTTTGCAAACGGCTGGTAGCTTTTGGCAGCTGGAGCAGCTCCCACTTGTTAAGCCATTCCGGGACAGGATACATATTGGGGGTTGTACTGAGAGGTTGGGATGGCAGGGATATACTGCGGATTCGATAAGAGAGACTGCGGTTTCAGGAAAAGGGACTGAGTTTCAAGAAAAGGGACTGTGTTTTAAGGTAAGGGACTGCGGTTTCAGAGAGGTGAAGGGTCAGCTTTAGTTGCAGGCTTGCAGCATGTCACGTGCATCGAGGAGTGGCGCACCAATCGAGGTCAACGGCCGACAGCGGCGGAGGCAGACACAAGTGACAATCAGGTGCCGTTAACACTCGCACCGATACCAAGTGACGAGTCAAGTGCCACCAATCAAACCGCCGACAAATCCGCCGTCATAGGGCGAACTACCGATTCCCCCGGGACAACTAGCCGTCACGTGACCGGTAGTGGGGAGCCAGGCAATCGAAAAATTGTCTCCTGCCTATGCAAAACCCCAGAAAAGCACCACAATCAGAAATACTGAGCCTTGTCTCGGTTGAGGCTCAGAATCGGGCTTGGAAAGAAGAGGGCGTTTCGAAACTTGACGTTGCAACTCTGGCTGCAGGACGATGCGCACGTCCCTCTGGAGCCTCAAAGTCAAGGCACAACTCCTCCACAGCGTGAGCATGCAGTGGGTTCCAGCCGATTTTGTTCGGGACGACAAAGAAGAACCACGTCTCCCCAATCGCCCCAAATCGCGCGGAGAGGCCTGGGATCAAGCGCAGCGGGCGGCCATGGCGAATCCATCAGATATCCGCAAGTGGGATGCCTTGTTTGGGATGTTTGAGCATCAAGCTGAGCAGGCAGACGGTGCAGCCGAAACGACTGCCGGCCTCAAGAAGGCAGTTGCCGACAGCTACTCTGTGTTTCTCAAGCGGTTTCCTTATGCGGCAGCTTACTGGAAGCAGTTCCTGATCATCCAGTATAAACTCTATGGGCCGCACAAATCCATAGAGTGCTTGGAGAAGGCCGTGCAGGCGCACCCGCAGAGCCTTATTCTATGGGGTGACTACTTGGCCGGGCTCGTGGCCATGGAGCTGGACACCTGGAAAGAAGGGAAAGCGACCCACGAAGCGGGGTCCAAGTACACCGTGGAATCGATCCGCGAGCAGTTTCTCCATGCGGAAACGCTCATTGGGCGCAATTTCAACTCCGAGCTGTTCTGGGACAGGTTCATTGCTTTCGAGTCGCTGGTGGCTCGGCGCCTGGGCGACAATGCCGTATCCAAACTGCTCTTGGCGCTCTACTTGCGGCTTCTCCGGGTGCCCTTGTACCAATACGCGCAATACTATGCCCAGTTTGGAGAGTTGAGCAAGAGCTTTGGCGCCTCGGAGGTTGTTCCCGCCGCCAGCATGCCGGAATACCTTTCCCGGTTCGGCAAGACCGACGTGGCCGAGCTCTCGGCGATCGAGTCGCACCAATTGGTGGACTTGTATGCCTACGATGTCTTCTTGCATACCCAGCAGGCCGTGACAGCAAAATGGCCTTTCGAAAGTTCCCTCACCATGCAAGACTATTCTGTTGGGAATGGCACGGCGGCCGCGGCTCAAGTCGGGGTGTGGCAGGAATACGTGGCGCATGAAATCCAGGCGTTCGATGCCGTGGCCAAGACCGTCGCCATGCCGGTGATGGAGGTATTCAAAAGGGATTGGCCCAGGACCGAGAAAAGCCTTACGGAGGCGTCGGCACGGGCGGAGACCCGGCACTTTTTGGCCGTGCAGAGTGTTTTCGAGCGAGCTCTCGTGCCCAACTGCACCAACGAAGACTTGTGGATGAAATACATTGATTTCGTGTGCTCAAGCACCGAAAACGGCGAGGCCATGATCCGTGGCTTATACGAAAGGGCCATCTTTACCTTTCTTCCCTCGGACTGCGGACACATCCGGAAAAGCTATGGCGACTGGCTTCTAAAGACCGACGGTTTAGACGCGGCCACTGAATTCTGGCTCAGAGTCGTGCAGCTCTATTCAGGACGCCATCGCGTCTACGCCAAAGAAGCCTACGTGTGGTCCGTGAAAGAACTCGTGTTGATGTGGTCCGTGCACGCTAATGTGCAACAAGTTTTGGAAAGCTTGTGTGAGACGCACTTTGGGATGGACCGGTCCAAGAAGAGGGCCGGCCAGAGGGAGGCTGACCAGAGGGGGGTGGGAAGGAAGGCTGTTCTTGTGGACAAGGAGACTGGCCATGGCAGTAAGGAGAAGATTGACAACAAGGAGGAGAAGACTGACAAGGAGGAGAAGACTGACAAGGAGGAGAAGACTGACAAGGAGGAGAAGAAGATTGACAATGAGGAAAAGAAGATTGACCATGGCAACATGGAGGAGAAGGCTGACAACATGGCCAATCAAAAGAAGGCGCAGATCCTGGTGGAGCATGTGAACCAGCTCGCCCGGTGCTTGAACGACGACGGGATTGCCGTGGTGGCAGTGCAGCATCTCCGCAACGTCCAGGACTGTGTGCACACGACGCGGGCATTTTACAATCGGTTCCACACGCAGCCAGCGTTTTCCCGGTCGGTGCAGTTCTGGCGATTCTTCATGGACTTCGAAATTGCCCAGACGAACTTGCTCAACATCAAAACCATCATGGGCCGCATCGAGACCTGCACCGAGCTTCCCAAACTGGCCATCGACTGCTTCCTCGACATGCAGTACGAGGCCACCTGCGCCAACTTGCCGCAAGCCTTTGCGTCGCCCGAGAAGGACGCATTGCTCGAGGTTCTCGTTCTTCTTCATGCCAAGAAGTCGGACGACTTGGTGGTGAATGTGTCAGCAAGAACTCGCTTGGCAACCCTCAGCACCGTGGAGCCGGAGAGCCGCTCGGTGGACCGCGCCACCTCGTTGATGAATCTCCGATCCAAGCATCTCGCCCACCCGGGCATCTTTGTGCCCCGCACGCCTGAAGTCACCAACTGCCTCTTGGAAAAGGAATGGATATCCTTGCTTGAAGACGACTTGAAGGTACCTTCCTTGCCGGCTTTCCGAAACCTCGATAAGGCGAATGCGCCGGTGACGTATCCTGACGAATAGGGTGTCCAGACTCCATTTCGATGGCCATCCCATTGTCCAATATCGAGGCATTCATCCAATCAATTCAATCTCACTCCATAATATCATTGGGCAGCATGCAGTGACTATGGCAGGCCCAGTCACATGTCATCGCCTTGCCTTCCAATAATGAGAAGTGACGGCTTTGAGTTTGCCCGGGCCGAAATCTTGTTGTTGCCGAAAACCTCGAGGATGGCTAATTTCGGGCAATGCAGCCCGAAGCTCTCGGCAACGTCGTCGTCAAATCTCCGCACGAAACTCACGTCGAGATGAGCCAAAACCGGGAACACCCCCTCGCCATCGTGGCGTGTGTGTGGGCCAGCGACCACCTGCTGGAGGAAACTCTTTGATAGTTTGTTGACCGAGTTCAACGAAAGCGTCACCAAGGACTTGGCGGAGTGCGCCAAGAGGGCGTCAATGGCGGAGTCGCCGAGGCCAATGCACCTGGTGAGATCAACCAGGCGGAGGCCATTCGTGTTGATCTCGGCAAGCTCACGGAGCGCGCTTGCAAAGCCGTCGTCGGTGATGTTGCCGAGGTTTTTCAATGACAAGTCCTGCAAATTGGGGCAGAACTTGGCCACACCTTCACGGAGAAAGTCATCGGAGAGCTCCGAGCATCCATCCACATTCAACGACACGAGCGACTCGCCGGTGAGCGCCAAGATGTGAATCAACAAGTCATCGGAAATGAGCGAGGGGCTATTTGGGTATGAGATCTCCAACGCCGTGAGCTTCGTTAGGTACTGGGGAATTAACTCGTACACCGAGGCCGAGTCCAAGCCATCCAAGCGCGAGAGCTTGAGCGACGAAAGGCTGGCGCCGAAGCGCTCCAAGAGAGCGATCAAGGCGCCGTTGGAGAAACGATGGGTGTTTCTGATTTCAAACTCCGTGAGCGGGCACATGGCTTGCTCGAAGAACTTTTGCCACATGGTGTCGCTGATGAGGAAAGGGCCGTTGAGGGCAAGCTTGTGGAGCCGCACGAGCTTATCCATAAAGTACACGAGGTTATCGTTGTGCAACTGCCCACACATGAATAGCGTCAACTCCTCCAAGTTGCCGCAATAGGCGGCGATTTTATTGAGCGAATCGGAGGACACATTGGAGCAGTCCCAAAACTCGAGCCTCTTCAAGTGGGGGTTGAGGAAAAGCGCCAAGGTGGAATCGTTGAGCGATCGGTTTTTGGACAAAATCTTCAGGATTTTGGTGGTGTTGGTCTGGCTGATGCCTGCCTTGTCGAGCCCGCTGATCTGGTGGATGTTTTTGGTGATTTCCGCCACGCAAATGTCCTGAAGAGTGCTGATTTTGACCTCCTTCTTGTCAAGCAAGGCCTTGGCCTTTTTGCGCCGCCGTTTCCTGGCGTTGGCCTGATTCTTCTGCAATGTCTTCTCCCTTTGCTTAAGAATATCGTTGCAGTCTTCACAGATGTAACCTTTGAGATCATCGGAGAACCTCGAGTACACCGTGAGAGTGAATGGGTTGCCACAATCGGCACATGTTTCCTGAGCCGCCGAGGTGGCGTCGGCCTCGTCCTCTGAGAGCGTCAACTGCGGCGGATCATCCAACCCCGCATCCAGAGCATCCAGACCTGAGAAATCCTCGTCCTTTATTTCGGGGGTTTTGGTATCGCTGTCGCTGTCGCTGTCACTGATCTCCTGAATGGACGCGTCCTCATCACGCTTGGGAGATTTGGAGCGGGACTTGGGTGGCGTGCGCCGCCTGCGCTTGAAAACCAGCTCATTCTCCTTCTTCTCTCGAAAGGCATCGGTGATTCCCTCCACGCGGAGAAACTCGGTTAATGCCGAGTTGGGCCCCCGGACCTTGGAGCGGTTGTTCCGGGACATGACGGCCAAGAGCAATGAAGCAGCGGTGCTATGGTGCGGGGATCCGTACACCCCAGCCGGGTCCGCACACCGGGTCCGCACACCGGGTCCGCGCTACACCATACCCACATCACATCACCATACCCCCAGCCCAACACCACGATGGAAACTGGATTGCCGCCCAGCTGGAGCTTGCGCCACAGCAAAACCAAAAACGCCCCCTATTATTACAACCAGGTCACCAAAGAATCCACGTGGGAAGCTCCTTACGGCAGCAATGAGGAGAAGCTCAAGGCGTACGTCGACAAGTTCGAGAAAAACGGCGGCAAGCCCGTGTTCGGAGCCGATGGGAAGGTTCGGGCATCCCACATCTTGGTCAAGAACGAAACGTCGCGCCGGCCCAAGTCGTGGAAGAGCCCCGATGCCATCACCCGCACGCGGGACGAGTCCATTGCCATGCTCAAGGCCCTCCGGCAAAAAGTCTTGGACGGTCAGACTGGTTTTGCGGATTTGGCCCGCACAGAGAGCGATTGCTCGTCCCACGAGAAGGGCGGGGATCTCGGTTTCTTTGGCCGTGGCCAAATGCAGCCGCAGTTTGAGGAGGCGGCGTTTGCCTTGAATGTGGGCGAATTCTCCGACATCATTGAGTCGGACAGTGGTGTGCACTTGATTCAAAGAACGGGATGAGGCCACTGGTTTCGGGATGGCTGGTGTGGACCCTGGCGACTGAAGCCATGATGGAGGGCCGAGACGGCGGACCGAGACTATTCGATGGAGATCCGAGATTCTGGAATGCCGAATGGGTGTCTGAGATAAAGAATGGTTGAAGGGGATCTGCCTGAAGGATGTGCGTCTGAATGGAGTTGTGAATCTCTGGCTGTCTGAATGGTCTGAATGGCGTCTGTCTGAATGGTCTGAATGGCGCCTGCCTAAGTGGTCTGAATGGCGTCTGTCTGAATGGTCTGAATTGCGTCTGTCTGAATGGTCTGAATGGCGTCTGTCTGAATGGTCTGAATTCCATCTGTCTGAATGGTCTGAATTCCATCTGTCTGAATGGTCTGAATTCCATCTGTCTGAATGGTCTGAATTCCATCTGTCTGAATGGTCTGAATTCCATCTGTCTGAATGGTCTGAATTCCATCTGTCTGAATGGTCTGAATTCCATCTGTCTGAATGGTCTGAATTCCATCTGTCTGAATGGTCTGAATTCCATCTGTCTGAATGGTCTGAATTCCATCTGTCTGAATGGTCTGAATTCCATCTGTCTGAATGGTCTGAATTCCATCTGTCTGAATGGTCTGAATTCCATCTGTCTGAATGGTCTGAATTCCATCTGTCTGAATGGTCTGAATTCCATCTGTCTGAATGGTCTGAATTCCATCTGTCTGAATGGTCTGAATTCCATCTGTCTGAATGGTCTGAATTCCATCTGTCTGAATGGTCTGAATTCCATCTGTCTGAATGGTCTGAATTCCATCTGTCTGAATGGTCTGAATTCCATCTGTCTGAATGGTCTGAATTCCATCTGTCTGAATGGTCTGAATTCCATCTGTCTGAATGGTCTGAATTCCATCTGTCTGAATGGTCTGAATTCCATCTGTCTGAATGGTCTGAATTCCATCTGTCTGAATGGTCTGAATTCCATCTGTCTGAATGGTCTGAATTCCATCTGTCTGAATGGTCTGAATTCCATCTGTCTGAATGGTCTGAATTCCATCTGTCTGAATGGTCTGAATTCCATCTGTCTGAATGGTCTGAATTCCATCTGTCTGAATGGTCTGAATGGAGCGGGTTCGGCTCGCTTGCAAATATTCTCCGGTTAGTTCGAGTGTTTAGGCACCTCAATCCCCATGACAATCCTGGTGTGCTCCCAAATCCTGTAAACATATGGTACGCGCACGACGCATCGCCGCACCTCTCCACACTTGGCCCGTGAATCGGTCCCCATGGATATCGAGCTCGTTCTGCCCATAAAGACCACTTCCGGTCATCACCAATCTCTCTTGGCGCTTCTAAGCACCCCTGTACCGGCGGGAGGCGGCCACGTGCGCCAGACCCGGGTCCCGGTCCTCCCGAGTGAGGAGGTCACAGCGCTCCTTCAACAAAACGAGCAACAAGCCAAACGACGGAGAACTGGCGAAGCGGCCCTGAAAAGTGCCTCACACCCGCAAGCCGCCACAAGCGCAGGCGCCGGTGAAACCACCGAATCGCTGGCCAGTTTGGCCAATGCCGATGACGACACCGACGCCTCCGACGACGCTAGCAACTTTGTGCCGCTAGCTCGGTTTCTGCCGGAGAACCGCTTGCAGCAGGTGACCACGGCGTTTTATCCACGGTTTCCAAGGCTTAAGAAGCAGCACGTGAGCGCTGTGTTTGCCCGCTTCCTCGCCGAATGTCCGCACGCCGGCGCCAGCGCCACGTTTCTGCACTTGGACTGGGTCTCAGACGATTTCCGTGGCATATACGTGCGGTTTCCGACGGTAGAAATCACCAGGTGGGTTCGGGCCAACTCTGCCTTGGTTTTGGATCCTCTAGCTGTTTTCGACTCGCAGTTGGGCGTGGACGAAGCCCTGGCAAACTCGGGTGGTGCACAGAACGAGACCCTGGAGGTTCAGAATAAGTCCCTGGCTCAGAAAGAGTCCCTGGCTCAGAAGGAGTCCCTGGTTCAGAATGAGTCCCTGGCTCAGAATGAGTCCCTGGTTCAGAAAGAGCCCCTGGATTCTCTGAACCACAATGACGATACCCTGCATTCTCATAATTCCATTCTGAATTCTCCCCGGCTTGCGGATGCCCGCAATTTCATCCGGTCGATACTTCTGAATCCCCGCAACTACCTGTCGGCAGGTAAGACCAACACTAAGGACTTGGATGCAGTTATGGAGTACTACCGCACGTACAAAGTTGAGAACCTGGACTTGGTGGAAGTACCGAAGGAAATGAAGGATAGCATTGTGCGGGACATCATCCGTTTTCGGTCAAGGGTGTTGCTCATAGAACGGGAGAACCGAAAAAAGGAGATCGAAAAGGAGCGGCGGTCCGCCAAGAGGCGCTTGACCAAGATCTACGAGAGCATTCGTAGTCGAGCCGGAGACGAGCCGAAAGCCGCCGAGGAGAAGGCGCCAAGGCGTGTTGACGCCCCCAGCAATTCCGCCAACCCTGGCGATCCTGTCAAAGAGCCATCTGTGGATAAAGAGTCATCTGAGGCCCTCTCTGACGCCGAGTATGAGGCTGTCCTCGCGCAGAAAGCAGCGGCGGCCTTGGATTCCCAATATGTTGAGATATGCGGTCAACTTCACGAGGCAGAGGCTGATAAGTCGGCGCGCTTGGCGACTCTAGCCGAGCTTCTCACCTATGAGGACGACCTTCTTGAAAACAAGCTTTCTTTTATGGATGACCTCAAGGTTTTGGAGACCACGGCTCCGAAGCATGTGCCCCCTGCATTGGCCACCCTGGCTTTATACCACACAAACCACCGGGAATATGTGCGCTTAAGGAATATCGAGAGGGCCAATGAGGAGGCATGGGAGGCCAATGAGAGGCGGAAGATGGCTCTGGAAATGCCGGAAAATGCGCCCTTCACCCCGTTCAAGAGTGAAGCCAAAAGCTCCTTCGAAAGCGCTCAACCTAATCCATCTGCGGAACTTAAATCCGACAATCCCCGTACCTCTGAAGTTACCAAACCGGATCCTGGTTCGGTAGTTGGTTCAGAAGTTGGTTCAGAAGTCGGTCCAGATGCCGGTCCAGATGCCAGAGAAAGCGAAACGAACCGCTCTGCCAAAGAGTCTCTCCCACCGATAGTGGTACAAGAGTTTTCGGACGAACAGCTCACGCGCGTCAAAAACCACATTTCCTCTTTGATCGAGGACTATTTGGGCGTCAAGGAAGAAGTATTGATCGACTATGTGTATGACTTTGTTGTCAAGCACAATTTGGAGCAAAAGAATGTGCTCGTGGCAGAGCTTTCGGAGACCTTAGACGACGACTCTGTGATTGTGGTTGACCTGTTATATGACTATGTGAAGTCCGTGGCTCATGCTTCCTAGGGGCCATGTACTCATCCACGGCTATATCTATAGCACTATCCATGGTCACTTGTATAGTCGTTAGTCTTGAGTAAAATGCATCCCGAAACTAGCCATTGCCGCCCCAATGTTTGCCAAGGGTGGAGTCATGCGGGCGTTAGAAATGTGAAAAAAATGGCCGATGGTAGGGAGGATGTGCTGCTTATATAGTGGTGGAGGACACAGTGCAGGAACTCACTTTTGCAGCCATTGCGCGCAAAGCATATAAAAGGCGGCATTTCTCCCCGTGTCCACATTCTTTCGTCCCTCTCCTTCCTTGCTTGTGTTTTTGCTGGTAATGGCATAAAGTTCTTGGCGGAATTATTGCAGCAGCACTTGGTCCGCAGCGCTTGGTTAGCAGCACTATATAACTAGCTTCGTGCCATCTCTGACACCCCAAACAAAAAAAGCCATGACCCTTCGCCGTGCTTTCTAGTAACTGGGTGGCGATAAAAGAAGAGCATCAGAGGACATTAAAAATCAACAGGAAAACCGAAGAGGGGGCTAGGAAAGGTTGCCGGAGCTTTGGTAGAGCTAATCCTTCTTTAAAGCGTCAACGATGATGTCCCACATGACCTTGGCGTGGCTTTTGATGGCTGCGAGTGCAGGTTTGGGAAGAAGCAAGCTCCCCAATCTCGGAGAACCTTGCAGTTACGAACGGTGAACGGAGTACAGACAGTAATGTGGGGCGGAGCAGTGAATCTAAAGGTTTTAATTACTTTGGCCTTATGTGGAGTGGTATTTGCCACCGATTTAGGACGTGCGCCATTTGTCAACAGTGACATCGTGACCATTGGCGACTATACTGATAACGAGTTATTATTCTCAAACTAATGGGCGTTGTCAAAAAGAATGGTGATGGTAGGAAAGCGTATGGCTTATGGACAGATGCTGATAGATCCGAGTTGTTGTTATTCATGTCTGCTGATTATTCGGAGCCGATCTTGGATCACGGCAGATTTGTCCAACAAACCACGCAAAGTGGTTGGCTAAACTATGTGGCAGGTGAAGGCTAATGTGGTACATTAGAGATGTTACTTACAAAGAAAGCCATGTTCATATGGGACGGTTGAGAAGACATGGTTCCATTTCTAGAGAGTCACCTACAGTTCGAAGGGATCCCAGAAGGCATTAGAGGAAGAGGGGATCCCAGAGGAGACGAACGGAACCCAAGAGACGAACGAAATCAAGAAAAGTTCAAAATAGTTCAAGGAGAGTTCCACGAAACTCAAAAGAGGAGAGTCCAAACGGATCCCAGAAGTGTTGAAGACTTCCAAGAGGGTTTACACGCTACTGAACGCATTGAATGAACAGAGACGGTACAACCGTGGATGGGCGTTGAAACTTAAGAAGAGAATTCAAGTGTTTTTTGACTAAAATGCTTGGAGGGCGTTAACGAGGCCACATCTAAAGCAACCCACGAGTCTCTTCCCTAGCCTTATCACGTCAAGGTCGAATTGGGAAAGCATCATGCGTTGAAGATGCAGCCAAAAATTTCAGGAATTCGGAATCAAGAGCAGCACAGTGAAAAGCAGATTGTCGTGCACCCCGTGAGAAAATCATGTGCCACTGCGAGAACCACATAGCTCATGGTTTTGCCATGGATGACGAGCTACGACGGCGTGACGAATATTCTCCGGCCTCTGCAGATCCCGAGATCACAACGAATATCTTATCTGCACATCATCGATGAAGAGGCCAGCCAGCATAGAAACGAGGATATCGCACCTCCGACTTCTTGCAAACGAAGACGCTGACGCGAGAAATGCATGGATTGTTGAACTGGAATCTTGAGACTTGAGCCAGAAGTTAAGGCTCAATAGAACGATACTGAGGGCTCGACTCCTCTGGTCCGACGTCGTTAGCACATGCTGAAAAACGGCCTTGGTCGAGACTAGTTTGCCATGCAAATCTTGTTCGAGTACCCGGCCCAGAAACACGGAGTATGCATAGCATACGTTCTCGCGCTTCAAAGGCGGGACACCCCACCACTCATGTTGGAAATGCTATGGAGTTGATGGACGAAGGAAGGACTTCCCATCATTCATGTTAACCCAATGAAGACACGTGAAGAGATCAAGCCGGGACCCACCGAGCGGGACGCATCTACACCTTTGCGCAACGATCCACAGCCAAAGGGCCACCAATATAAAGGGCCACCAATACAACGGGTGTGCATCCCGACTGCCCTCACTTGAATCTGCAGAGCCAGCGAGCTCTCCACTCCGAGGGAGTATATCTCCAATCAGACGTGATTAAAACATTGAAAGCTTTACATCCTACATGCCAAAGAAGTGGAACGGGCAATACAAGCTACGCTGAATCAGCATGCAACAAGGAAATGATGGATTAAGCCACGGGACCTTTGAGTGGGCGGAGGTATCGGCGGGCCCAAACGCTACTCTATGTGTATTTGCAAGAAAGATCCACACGAGGCGACAACTGCGGTTCTATGCAACTTCCAGAGGAGGAAATCGATCAGGAAGCATTTTCCTGTAACCAGATACGAAGGTTTGCGAATGGTCTTGGCAATGGCTGTCAAGCAAGGTTGGTACAAGACAAAAGGATGACACCACAGCATTCTTGAATGGAATGTTGGAGGAGATCTGAGGCAACCAGAGGGCCATGTTTTCAAAGAAACGGAACATTTAGTCGTTAGCTGACGAAGTCAGTGTGGAACAGCAGACACCTCGGGTGAGGGCTTCTTCAATATCATGAAAACGGGACTCAAGAAATGCAAACCGGGCCGGGTGTTTATTATATCAAGAAGCAATTACCTTGATTGCGATATGCTGATGATATCTTGATAGTTGGGCCACATGATTCCTATGCATAGACTGAATTCCTGTTACTGAAATCCTGTTACTGAAATCCTGTGACTGTTCCATACTAACAAATTTCAAAGCAATTCAAAGACTTGGGAACACCAGTTCTCAGAACGAACTTGGACGCAACCAACACTACAGTGTGGACCTTATGATATAGTGATTGTCAATATTTATAAGCCTCGTGTGTTACGCGGCAGATTGTTCCACAATGCACACCGCCGATGCGCCCCGGCACAGGTGGGGCGCCAGAATCATGGATCTGGTGGCCATCAATGCCGAGGCTCAAGGGCCGCCGGCGTCAGTGTCACACGGCCATGGGTTGGCTTGTCCAGCCAAGCGAATTCAGCGCGTTGACGGGACTCGAGATGGCGGGCCTGCCCAGGCGCACGGAGCCGCTCATGTCGCTCTCGGAGTCGGACGAGAGGAGCGCCAACTTCCTCTTCTTCTGGATGCGCTTGAAGAGGAGCACCATCAAGCTCATGTATGCGATGGCCCCGATGGACGCGCCCGTGATCATGCCGGCCACGGTGCCGGACTTCATGCCCCCCGAGTCCTCGGAGCCGAGCGATCCGTTTTCCTGGTTGTCGGACTCGCCGCTGGACGTGGCGAGGCTGAGCCCTATGACCGGCACCCGATTGTCAATCAACTGAGCAAGCTCATTCTCTGTTCCGTCGGGGTTGTGGTAGAGCTTCGAGTCGGTGCGCTCCACGAGTTGCAGCAAGGCAACCGCCGCATCTTTGGGGAAGTATACCTCGGCCACGGTGATGAGGTAGTCGATGCCGGGCGCGCTGTAGGGCACGAGCCGCTTCACTGAGACACTGTGGTAGACATCGTCGTCGCGGAAGGGGAACACCAACACCGAGGGCAAGTAGTCGAAGATCTGCGCGGACGAGATCCCGTGGTTGACCACGAAGGGGTAGTTCAACGCTTCCTTGAAGCCGACCGTGATCACCTGGTAATCGTTGCCGGGCGACGCAGTGGATGCTGGCATGATGGCCTTGGGCAAGCCGGTGGTTTGGCTGGGCGTACCCGTTTCCGTTGCAATCTGCGTGCTGGATTCTTGCGTGTCCACCTCGATCTGCTGAGGGAGCCAGTTTTTCGTGCTGGTTCTGGACGAGGTTGCCGAGTCCGACTCTTGTGGAACTGGCGCGGGCGCAGGCGTAGTAGCGGGTGCCACCGAGCTGGTCGTGTCTGCTGGCGGTATGATGATGGGCGCCGTAGGGTCCACGATTGGGGTACACGAGGTACAGGGGACAGAAGAATCGGACTCAACAATCGACTGCGCGGGCGACGTGGCTGAGGGCACGAGGGCCTCTGAAGCGTTGGATGAAACGGTCGAGGGTTGGAGCGATGAACCCTGCAAGCTGGAGGATTCCAGCTCATACGAAGAGTTGACACTAGCTGCCGAAGTCTCGATAGAAGAGGAGTCCGCGGTAGCAGGCGTGGTCATTACCGACGACATGTTCACTGTAGCAGAAGTCTCCATCGTGGACAGATTCTCTGTAGCAGGCGTAGTCTCAACCGTGGACAGGTTCTCTGTAGCAGAAGTTTCCATCGTGGACAGATTCTCTGTAGCAGGCGTAGTCTCAACCGTGGACAGGTTCTCTGTAGCAGAAGTCTCCATCGTGGACAAATTCTCTGTAGCAGGCGTAGTCTCAACCGTGGACAGGTTCTCTGTAGCAGAAGTCTCCATCGTGGACAGATTCTCTGTAGCAGGCGAGGCCTCAAACGAGGACGTATTGGCGGTGGATGTTGTACTCTCTATGGTTGGCGGATTGACAACGCTAGACGAGTTCACTGCAGGGATCGTATTCTCGGCAGGTGATGACGAAGAGTCAACGATTGCCGTGATTGCAGAAGATGTTGGGACAACTGGCGTCTCAGAGGATGTTGGGACAACTGGAGTCTCTTGAGAAGATGTTGGGACAACTGGAGTCTCTTGAGAAGATGTTGGGACAACTGGAGTCTCTTGAGAAGATGTTGGGACAACTGGAGTCTCTTGAGAAGATGTTGGGACAACTGGAGTCTCTTGAGAAGATGTTGGGACAACTGGAGTCTCTTGAGAAGATGTTGGGACAACTGGAGTCTCTTGAGAAGATGTTGGGACAACTGGAGTCTCTTGAGAAGATGTTGGGACAACTGGAGTCTCTTGAGAAGATGTTGGGACAACTGGAGTCTCTTGAGAAGATGTTGGGACAACTGGAGTCTCTTGAGAAGATGTTGGGACAACTGGAGTCTCTTGAGAAGATGTTGGGACAACTGGAGTCTCTTGAGAAGATGTTGGGACAACTGGAGTCTCTTGAGAAGATGTTGGGACAACTGGAGTCTCTTGAGAAGATGTTGGGACAACTGGAGTCTCTTGAGAAGATGTTGGGACAACTGGAGTCTCTTGAGAAGATGTTGGGACAACTGGAGTCTCTTGAGAAGATGTTGGGACAACTGGAGTCTCTTGAGAAGATGTTGGGACAACTGGAGTCTCTTGAGAAGATGTTGGGACAACTGGAGTCTCTTGAGAAGATGTTGGGACAACTGGAGTCTCTTGAGAAGATGTTGGGACAACTGGAGTCTCTTGAGAAGATGTTGGGACAACTGCTGGAGTCTCTTGAGAAGATGCTGGGACAACTGGAGTCTCTTGAGACGAGGTTGGGACAACAAATGGACTCTCTTCAGACGATGTTGGAACAACAACTGGCGTCTCAGACGAGGTCGTTGGGTCCACAACAAATGGATTCTCTTGAGAGGATGTTGGGGCAACCAGAGTCTCTTCAGACGATGTTGGGACAACAATTTGAGTCTCAGAAGATGCTGTTGTGTCCACAACATATGGAGCCTCAGAGGAGGTTGTTGGCACAGCAGCTGGAGTCTCAGAAGAGGTCGTTGTGTCCACAACAACTGGGGCCTCAGAAGAGGTCGTGGGGGCAGCAGCTGGAGTCTCAGAAGATGCTGTAGTGTCCACAACAACTGGGGCCTCAGAAGAGGTCGTGGGGGCAGCAGCTGGAGTCTCAGAAGATGCTGTAGTGTCCACAACATATGGAGCCTCAGAGGAGGTTGTTGGGGCGGCAGCTGGAGTCTCAGAAGAGGACGTTGTGTCCACAACAACTGGGGCCTCAGACGAGGTCGTGGGGGCAGCAGCTGGAGTCTCAGAAGAGGACGTTGTGTCCACAACAACTGGGGCCTCAGAGGACGTTGTGTCCACAACAACTGGGGCCTCAGAAGAGGTTGTTGGCACAGCAGCTGGAGTCTCAGAAGAGGACGTTGTGTCCACAACAACTGGGGCCTCAGACGAGGTCGTGGGGGCAGCAGCTGGAGTCTCAGAAGATGCTGTAGTGTCCACAACTGGGGCCTCGGAAGAGGTTGTTGGGGCGGCAGCTGGAGTCCCATTGACGGTTGTTGTGACAGCAGCTGCAGTCTCATGAGTAGTTATTGTGATAGCGGCTGGAGTCTCGGCAGAAGTTGCTGGTACAGCAGCTGGCGTCTCAGAAGAGATTGTTGTGTCCACGACTGGAGTCTCATGAGAAGACGCTGGGGCAGCAGCAGGAGACGAACCCTGAGTAGTAGGCGCCACAGCAGGAGACGAACCCTGAGTAGTAGGCGCTACAGCAGGAGACGAACCCTGAGTAGTGACTGCAGCAGGAGACGAACCCTGAGTAGTAGGCGCCACAGCAGGAGACGAACCCTGAGTAGTAGGCGCTACAGCAGGAGACGAACCCTGAGTAGTAGGCGCCACAGCAGGAGACGAAGCCTGAGTAGTGACTGCAGCAGGAGACGAACCCTGAGTAGTGACTGCAGCAGGAGACGAACCCTGAGTAGTAGGCGCCACAGCAGGAGACGAACCCTGAGTAGTAGGCGCCACAGCAGGAGACGAACCCTGAGTAGTAGGCGCCACAGCAGGAGACGAACCCTGAGTAGTAGGCGCCACAGCAGGAGACGAACCCTGAGTAGTAGGCGCCACAGCAGGAGACGAACCCTGAGTAGTAGGCGCCACAGCAGGAGACGAACCCTGAGTAGTAGGCGCCACAGCAGGAGACGAACCCTGAGTAGTAGGCGCCACAGCAGGAGACGAACCCTGAGTAGTAGGCGCCACAGCAGGAGACGAACCCTGAGTAGTAGGCGCCACAGCAGGAGACGAACCCTGAGTAGTAGGCGCCACAGCAGGAGACGAACCCTGAGTAGTAGGCGCCACAGCAGGAGACGAACCCTGAGTAGTAGGCGCCACAGCAGGAGACGAACCCTGAGTAGTAGGCGCCACAGCAGGAGACGAACCCTGAGTAGTGACTGCAGCAGGAGATGCGGCCTCGGCGGTTGAAACTTCAGGAGTATCGTTTTCGGTGACAGGCTCACGAGAGGACTCCACAACAGGGTTCGTCGTGGATGGCTCAGTCAGAAAAGTGTTTGCATCAGGCTGGGCAGAGTCGGCGGCAGCCTGGGCAAAAGAGCTGGAGCCAGGCAAAGAAGCAGCATCAGGCAGCGTGGCAATGTCAGTAGGCAGTGCCGCAGCGGTGTCATCGAGACTGGCGGGTTGGCCGGCACCGAACGTGGAATCAGCGCTGCTAGCAGAGGGGGTGTTCTCGGCGTCCAAATTGTTGGCCATGATGGAGTTGAGGAACTGCTCAAACGGGTTCTCTGTAGAGAGCGGCACGGCCAAACCAGGGCAGGCAAGCACGGCGAGAGCCACGGCCTTCAAAAAAACGGGGTTCATGGTTGAGTAGCTCGGGGGCCGGAAAAAAAGGTAAAGAAAGACTAAAGTTGGAAATGCACGAAGCGACGGCTTAGCGAGTGAACGCTTGGCGAAGGGGATTCACGGAGCACGAGGCAGGCGTGATTAGCTCAAGGCCAGTTTCGGGAGCCCGGACTCAGGGTATGAAAAGGACTGCAGACGACCGGGAAGGGGTCAATGGTTCATCCAGCGCAGCTGCCGAAAAGGAGGGAGGCGACTGCTTGGGAGGGGAAGACTGCAGAGGGGGGGATACAGAGGCCTGTGCCGTAGGTAAGCAAACAGAGGCAACGCTTGAGGAGAGTAGCGATGGAGGCGGACGAGAAAAGGTTAGGAAAAACAGCGGGTGTAAAGGAAGGAAATGTGAGGTATAAGGGCGGAGCGGGCGCGAACCATGTACAGTCGCGCCCACGAGATTTTGCGGTCGTGTGCAGGTGCATGAGTGGCACTGCATTTGCACCGCAATGCGCCAGCTGTTGCGGTGTGGACGCGCGCGGAACCAAGTGGGCCACCCCCGTCTACCACCCGATCTAGCCATTCGCACTGCGGTCTCACCACCACGATCCGAGGTACTCGTAAGTACACTTCACCCCCCCAATCCGAGGTACTCGTAACCACTTCGAGGGCTCCCCACCCAATCCGAGGTACTCGTGACCACTTCGAGGGCTCACCACCCAATCCGAGGTACTCGTGACCACTTCGAGGGCTCACCACCCAATCCGAGGTACTCGTGACCACTTCGAGGGCTCACCACTGCCACTTCGTCACCACTCTTCATCGAGGCTCACCACTCTCCATCGAGGTTCACCACTCTCCATGCACTCACGGCCCTCCAGAGCAATTTGTGATACATCCACACACCACCACACGAGCAGGTGGCATACTCCTGCGCGGGCGGTTATCAGCAAGTAAATTGACATGGCGTTGAGGCCCGGCACTTGGACACGTATTCCCGGAAGAGGCAGTCGATTGTTATGCCGAGTATCCGCATCCACCCAGACGAATATCTCCGCTATAAAAAGGCTCGCAAGCCGATTCCACGCCCGGCATCTGCACGCGTGAATCACGCCACTATGAAGGACTCGCCAACGCCCGCCGCGTGTGTGCAGGTCTCTTTCCGAAAGCGGAGCGTATTGGGATAGGATAGGCGTGGGTTCTAGGCGCCGCAAGGGCTTTGGAGAGGCGCGACGCTTGGAGTCGCATTCCATTGCAGGGAATGTGTACCTGCGTGAAGCCAGTGCGCGCGAGACTTGGCTGTTTTGGGCCTCAGTGTTTGGATGCGACAGAGTATGTGCATGCCGCTGGCGACGAGACGCATGCACATGCACCTGTGCGCCCCGGAAGCAGGTCCCAGCTCGAGTATGCGCGATCAAGCCATAACCGGAGCCTCTCGCAATTTTAAAACGTCAAAGCCGCTGATCTAGGAAAGCGTTAGGTAGTCCATGGAGCGGTATTTTGATGAGTGATGGGGCGCGGAAGAACAAGAACTGACACTCGGCATGATCAGGATGGCCATGGGCGGGGAAGACGCGCCGATGCATTCGCAAACCAAAAGACAAAGGACAAAGTGCACAACAACAGTCACCTCCCAACAGGCCAATAGACCAGCAAGACCAATCAACAAAACAATCAATCCGAGCGATAATGGACCGCAAGCCAAGCAACAAAATAACATAACCAAAAATCAACCAGGCAAACGGGAAAATCAAAACAGGAAAATCAAAAAGGAAAATCAAAACAGCAAAATCAAAACAGCAAAATCAAAACAGCAAAACCAAAACATGCAGTTGGCACGGTCTGTAGTAACAGCCATCCGAAAGCACATCAATGGGAACAGGTTGGTCCGTCCAGATGCGCACGCCACAAGAGTAATAACCGAAGTTAACGGGGCTGGCGTTTCCATCGAGTTGGGCCTGCAGGTAGCCCAATTCTGAGACCCAGATCCTGGCTAGCCGCGATTCGCATTTCGCAGCCGCGACTGGACAATAATCAACGACACCTGGCCACGTCTTTGAATAACGTGGCTGGGGCACAACTTCACAAGTTGTGGGAGGGCTCCGCTTTCATGCGACATATTTGCCATGCCTCGTGAGCCAAGTTGCCGCGGAGTATGTGTAACCAAGACAAGCGGCACACAATAAACACACCACGAAAGCGTGGTACACTTTGATCGGCAATAACTATAATGTCAACATGCGTCAGCTGTAACGTAAGAGGCGGAAATGTGAGGGTTTGTGGCTTTACCAAGAGCATGGTGGCTAGCCGGTCTGGCGAGAAATGTAAAGCTGTATGCCTCTGTTGTTGTTGTTGTTGTTGTTGTTGTTGTTGTTGTGCCGACATGGGAGTATGGGGATATTGGTTGGCCACTCGATTGGGTTTCCAGCTGAAAGTGTAAGTGTGCCTTGATAGCAGCTTTGTGAGATGTGGCCAAGCAATGTGTGGAGAAACAATCGGGGTATGAACATTTGATCAAGACAATGACAACAGGGACAATGACAGGGACAATGACAAGGACAATGAGAATGAAACAACATAAAGAGAACAAGAATAAGATCAGGAACATGACAAGAATAAGTTCATTGACAGAATAAGAACAATAACATTGACAGTAACACTTGAACAATGGGTTTGGTCTTATTGTGAGACCCTTCTATCATAAGGCCCACGCAAACATCACATTTTTGCTGAAGAATAATAAAATTTCTTTATTACCCGTCATCATGATTCCTTTCCGACTTTGGTGTACAACCTATCGTTTTCGAGCCCGGCTGCTAAGAGTTCAGCCTTCGCTCTGTGAACAAGTGTGGAATTTCAAGTTCAGTACCCAGTGTAAAGTGTTCATTCTCGGTGTTTAGGATGTTATCTTCCGATGCAGAAAATTATGGCTCGCTGAAGGGTTCAGCAAGGCTAAATTGGATCCCAAAGGCGTCTCCTAAGGAATAACTCGAATATTGAAAAATAAAGTCCACAAATTATCTCTTTGGACCTGGAAGTGTTCTGAAGATGATAAAAATTCCCTAAAAAATGAAAACTGGGTGATCCGGTTCCATTTGCAGCTGAACAAATCAGCCAAGTATGGGAATAATGCTCTCCTGATGGCTGCACCAATGAAGAATTATCTTAAACCAGGAATGGCTGAACGATCTTAGACCAATGAAAGCCGGGGCTTCTGGATTTTATAAGAGCGGTACATGGACCTGGGCATAAAGCACTCTTCTAAATAACCAAGGTGTTTGGACTAATGATGTCCCACAGTCAGCGAAAGTCGGAATTTATGAACGGCTTGTACCCTTTGTATCCTTTTTGAGAAACAGATGCATCGCTGAGGAACAAATTTATCAGAACAGATCCGAGATTTCTATCTAGCCTCAAAATGATTTTATTTTTGCGGAAAGCATGACAGGAACTAGCTGTATTCATGGCGATCCAAAGACTAGTGTATTGAACAAAGTTTTGTCAGTGACAGACTGTAACCAAAAGAATTGGTGAAGGAGATGTCCCCTAGAATCAAACATCTTGTAGTGTAAAAAACTGAATCTTAACGCCCTTGGACTGATATTAGCGGTGGATTATCCTTCCGAGTGGCTCTGTAAGCATCACACCTTTGTTCCGCGCCCTCTCCTATGACCACGTGTAGAGAGCAGATGTGGTCTGAGCAACGTTGTGTGGCTTGCTGCATCCGTTCTCTACTTCACTGAATCCCCAAATCAAGAAGCATGCTCTCGCGGGAGTCTGGAAGCATTAGGTTGCTGAACAGAAGACTAGAGAAGGTTTCTTCCCACTGCAGACGGAGCACATGGTGGAGTGTCCCTCTTTTCACGTGTCACCGGGCAATTGGGTACCGTTGAATCAAAACTTTCAAAGCAAAGCCCACTGGAATAAGCAGAGGAATTGATGGTGCCTGTAGTTCAAACTCTCGATGGTGTGTAAGGGGGAGGCTCTATATATATGGCGCGTGCCTGCACATAGGTGTTTCATCATATTTGCAGCCCACAAGGGTATAAGTAGACGCTCTTTCCCGCTTTTTCTCATCGACCCGGTTTAGTTTCCTTCTTTATATTGACCATCAATTGAATTCTGGAAGTCCTACTAGCCAAACTCATTCATGTGCCTATCACTTACCTTGAGGTCTACTGCACTTTCCACTATCATACCCGACTCTTTCACGCATCCGCCCATGGTTCCCAGGGGTCACTCCAAGCAAGCCAAATTTCCCACTTGTTTTGATGGAGTTGAGCTTTAAAGCAAATATTCAAGGGGTTTGGGAGCGTGTGTCATGGGCACTGATTCGTTGAAGGGCACTCTTCGGGGAAAATACCTTGTCCAACAACGTTGAATAGCCTCGAGCCTACAAGAATACTTATCGAGGTGAATTTCAATTGCGTTGCTTAAAGCAAAATGAACTTCATTGCCTCACCCTGCTAAACACTTTTCGCCTTCCAAGCTTTGAATGTGATACAGCTAACCAGGAGTGGAGCCGAGTAAATGTCTTTGAAGCCGCATGCTTAAGCCTACTTCTATGCTCCAGCTGTATATCAATTTTATGCCATAGTCTCCTTTGGTACTCGACATCAAGTGACCTTTCGTGCAATTTTTGAACATGTGTTGGATCTCCCATACGCTGTCACACGACACCGTGGAATTATTCGCTGGCCCATCCAAGTGAAACCGGCCGAATATGTTCGGGTATCACACCCGTGCATCTCGCACCCTGCCTGTACCCCCACCACGGATCCGCACTGCTCGCGCCAAGCCGGCCCGGGTGCAGGTTTATCGCAATGTATAAACACTTGGCAAATGCAGGTGCGGCGGTGCCAAGGCGGTGCGCGGCGGCTGGAGTGCGCAGCAGGGATTAAAGGCCAGAGCAGCAACCACAGCAATTACTGATGGGTGCTTCTAAAAATAACTTTCGACTCTCACTACCGAAAAAGAAAAAACCAACCGCCTGACTCCCAAAAGCTACTAACACTTCTGGCACCGGGTCCGCAGTGTCATCTTCACTCTGGTGTGATTGTTGCAATAGTGGCACGGGCTGAGATCTTTGGGTCCAGCTCTAGCCCTGGAACTTAGTCCCAATTTCTCTGAAGGTTTAAAGAGGATAATTCCGTACCAGGTCAAATAGGCGCGCTTGGAGCGCCATACAGATATACAGATAACCATGGGCTCATGTCTAGTGGTTAATGAGATGATCCAGAATTGAAATTGATACCGTCAAAAAGTTAAAGCTGTGCTTCCTCATCAGAGTCATTAACATTCATGGATGTTCTAGTGGGTCTGGTTGTGAAAGCCATCTTTAGCGATGTCCCTCCCTGGTATTTTGATTACCCTTCTATGAAAAGCAGGTGGTGCGCCTTAAATATGTGGGAAATCTTCCGCTAGGAAGGCCACTTGCTTGCTTATTACAACAATTGGCTTAATTGGTTGATTATCTATTAGCATGGTGCGTCATGGAGCGTTCTCAGTGTGAGGCCTTAACACTCTGAATTACCACCATGTAACCTAAGAGACATTTGCAGAATGAGACGTAACTTGGGAAATGGATTGGTTGTCAAAGTTTGGTCGATATACCCGCAGCTTTAATAAGTGTTGTTCAAGTGTTGACATTTGGTATCGGCACTTTTCTTCCAAGATGTTGTGTCACGATTTCTGCCTTGACTATAATGTGCTCGGATGCTTCTTTCCTCCGACCTTTTGCAGTCATAATTACTGCTTTGTTGTGACAGTGGATTTGAATCTTATCCAGACCAATATCCCCCAAAGATTCTTTTCCATGATGGCTCCCGATTTGTTTGCAGAGCCCAGAGTTGAGTGAGGAATGATTTGCACCTTGGACTCCGCAATATCGGTGAAGATCCATCCAATATCATTCACCCGGTCAAAAAGAGATTGGTGGTTTGATTCCGATGCATAGCTGCATCCATGCATAGCAGCATCTGAATAGGCGTCTTGATACTTTGACTGGGGCTCATATGTTTGCACCCGTGCGGCTAGCCCCAGATGCCAAAACACCTTCCTTGCTGTCTTATGTGTTTACTTAGGCTGATGCGCCTGGTTAAACTAATGATCTGAAAAGATTTCTCGCCCTGAGAAACAACAAGCGTTCAAAAGGGATGTGCTACTTGCCAAACATACAATATCCCATGCAGAAGTGTGACAGATATTATGGAGGTGTATCCTGAAGATAAGTTGGAAAGTTTGCTCAGTATTAAGCAAGGTTCCCGCTCTATTACTTTAGCGGCCAGTCAAAAACAAGCCACTCCCTCCTTATCACTAATATCCGGTCCTAATATACAGGAGATCGGAAATCCCAGAAGCTGTACTCGTGGCTTGAACGACTATTGAACGACCACTAGAATGGGAGTTGACTCTCAGTGGCTTTTGAATTATCAGCACCTACCGAATTTTGGTTCAATCAGATGGCTTTAACAATCATACATTATTCCATGCATGGTGTGCCTTTGTCAGTTTGTCGGATATGGCTTCTCCAGCTACTCGAAACTACCGATTCGCCGACCGGTCCACACCTCGTGGTGAATTAATTTGGTATGATCTCGTCGTCATAATCCACAGTTTCGTCTGTCTTGTCTGTGTTGAAGGTGATTCACGCGATCGAGGGTTTAAAAGAGGTTGTTTTCCATGGAGTGCTGTGGTTGCATATGGACGAATTTTCCCAGCACCAAACACAAGCATGGTCGAAACGCCTGACAACTGCTCAGAAGGCACTTTTGATAAGGTGACTATCAGCAAGATGAGAATGAGCTCTGAAGAAAGTTTGTATCGTTTGAGTGCAAATATGTTAAGATCCATGGCAGAAGTGAATTACTGAAACTATGGGTTCATGGAGGCTTCTATCGCCGACAAGACCAAGTCTCTTTTTGGTAGTAATGCAAGTGACTCGGTCAGCAGGAGACGGCAATAATTACTTAAGGGGCGCATCTCATTCCAGGCCACCAGCTGAGCCAAGTGCGGCCAAATGTCAACCGAAAAAGCTCAGACATCACCTCAAGTATATGCTCGTGTCTTTGCATATGTCGGCAATGGCCCTACAGTCGACCACCATCGCAAGGCATTGGAGGAGTGGGTGGGGTGGTCCAAGACCTTGGTGGTCAGAACTGGGGGAAGCCGTGAGACTGTGAGATAATTAACATGAGGGTATACTCAAATGGAGTTACCATGGCTACTCTATGGGGAGCAGCAGCAAAGAGATCAAACCAGCCAGGAGTAAGATCTCCTTGGGACCTGTATGGAGCATCTGGCTGGGGTGAATTGGGAGGTTCCATTTGGCTAGGAAGATGAATGGTTTCTCACGTGGTGCTCACGTGGTTCTCACGTGGCGTTCCATGTGGCTTCCAACGTGGCTTTAACGTGATTTCAAGTGGCTTCTAACGTGGCTTGAAATCTGACTTCCTGGTCTTTTTGCCGCCTGGGTCATTCCTCTGATGAGCACTGTGCTCGGTGGTGGAGCTCATTTTTCGAAGGGCTCTATGCATCACACTATACATCCACTGGTCGGGCTCTAGGCTCAGGGCGTTCAGAATTCACATCCCCTCTCATTTGGTTGAATCCAGGACGAGCACGCTCCACCCCAGCCACCTCGATGCACCATTACATCCCCGCCCTGGGTCATGCTGAGCGCTTGATGAGTCAGACCAATGTTTCTCCAAATGTGGGTAAATGGCGGTCTTAAGCTTGTCATAGTGTATCAGTGTAGACATCTGTGAAGACTAGTTAATGGCCGTCTACTTAATGGCCGTCTAATTAATGGCCAGTCTACGTGATGAGCCAGTCTACGTGATGAGCCAGTCTACTTGACCAGTCTAGCTCAGGAACTGTCATGTTCGCGTATATGAACCAGAGATTTTGCTAGCGGTCCATCAGTGTGGCCTGGTGGCATAAGGAAAATGCAAAGGCGATCATACCCCCTTTAACCAGCGAATGGCTTGGGGGTGGACAGACTGTGGATAGAATGAGGTGGACAGAGTGGGTGGACGGGTGGACAGAGGTGGGTGCACGGGTGGCGCTACGCGGTCGCAGTACACGTGGCCAGCCTCGTTTCGCCTCCGCCCCCATGAGGCATCGGCGTGTGGACCGGGCCATTCTCTCGGAGTCCAGCTCCGACCCCATCGACTCCGAGGACCAGAAGCTCATCATCTCGCAATTCTCCAGCGATAACCGCCGCACCCTCCGGCGCCTGCTCCGGCTCTTGATGGCATGGATCGTGGCCCAGGTGCCAGTGGTGACCATGGTGGCGCGCCCGCGGCTCCGGCCCTCGCTGGTGGCGCTCTTGGTGGTGGCTAATGTGTTGGTGCTCATCAACGGGGTGTTTGAGTTTCCCGAGTGGCTGCTGAGGAGAAGCGGCGCCTGGGGACAGGGAGGCGGCGGGGTGGAGCGGTGGCCGGTGTGGACGGCGGCCGCGCGCCACGTGCTCTCGTTCCGCGGCGTGGCGCTATTGACTGCGGTGGTGCTTGTGCAACTTGGGGTGTCGCTCATGGGCGGGCCTTGGCTGGCGCTCCTCTTTCTTGGCGTTCCGCTTCTCAACCTCTTGTTGGTGGTGTATGTGAGGAAGTCGTATTTGGATACGGAGCGCCAAATTGGCCTTTTGGACCAGCTACGCTACAAGTTCAAAAGTGCCTAGGCCCTGCTGGGCTGCTGGCTGATGCTGGCTGTTGGCTGATGCTAGCCAGCCCCTTGAGACTCGCCTTTGTTCTCGAATGAGCTACCGAAGAAGCACGGTAACGCGCCCACGCGACTCTGCCTGTGCTCATGGAATGACGCCAAGTTGGTGGCCTAGCGAGATTGAGCGTTAGGGTCCCCTCGGGGCGCGATTGCTGCGAGCTCCCCACAATGCAAGAGATCTAGAAGTTCTCTGCGGCGTACCCGGTGTCACAGCATTGCCTATTCAGAACTCGCCCGATTATTCGCCGATCCAAGGGCCATTTTGAAAGTTTGCAAATTGTCAGCGACCACTCGCACAGACATTCCAAGTCTGGGATGATAAGATGCTTAGGTGCTTATGGTGGGGTGTCCGAATACACCAGGTCTCTATGACGCTGAAGCTCCATGTTCACTGGAGCCCCTGGACCAATGATTTCGCGTCAGTACTCGCCAGGGCACCAGAGCTGCACTGGATCCTCTTCTGGATTCCGCCCATTTCTAGCGGATAGTCGACGGACCATTGCGTGGGGTCTGATTCAGCCTTGAGGCCCTGCCAGGCTATAAGCGGGCTCAAAGAGCGGGCTCCAAGAGAGGTCAAGCGGGCTCCAGAGAGGTCAAGCGGGCTCCAGAGAGGTCAAGCGGGCTCCAGAGAGGTCAAGCGGGCTCCAAGAGAGGTCCTCAAGAGCGGCGGCCGTCTTGGTCGGAGCTCAGGCAATTCCTTAATCGTCGCCCCATTTGCGTCCGACCGATCCATCCATTCATTCTTCTAGTGGGGCTTCTTCCAAGACTATTCGTTGACTTTGCTTCTTCCATGGGCTCAAGCGCTTTTCTAAATCAACAACGTGGGTCTGGATAACACGTGACAAAATTGTGGAAGGAACCAGACAATCGCCCAAGGGATCAAACCAGGCGTGCCGAAAGATCATGGGAGTTCCCAGAGTGTTTTGTCCAGGCCGCGCCGCGCATGGGTGCAAAATGTTAGACTCGACCGAGCCCGCGCTCGTCAGTGAGAGTGTCCTGCAAGTACTCAAGATGGCAACATTCAAAGTGGCAGTCAAAGTGGCAGTCAAGTGGCAGTCAAAGTGGCAGTCAAGTGGCAGTCAAGTGGCAGTCAAAGTGGCAGTCAAAGTGGCAGTCAAAGTGGCAGTCAAAGTGGCAGTCAAGGCAAGAGTATTTCACTCAAACAGTGGAACTTTACAGACGACTCTGTGTGAATGGTCTTGGGGCAGCGAGGAATGTCCTCCCCAGACGAGTTAGAAGCGCAACAACCAAGATACTCCTGCAACGGAAATTTACGGAGACGAGGTCGCGAGCCACGACCACTTCCCCCTCTCATATCACGGTTGGTGACTTGGCGTTGGTCGGACGGGAACGGTGTACTCCACTTGGTATGGCCGCAACCGAGGCGATTGAACATGAGACACGTTGTTCATGTAACACACTTGGGGACAAGTACTCGAAGAGGAGAAAAGACGGGTTTCTCATCCCGTACATCTACCAGCCTTCGCCAGTGGAGCTCCATCGACTGTGCCTCGTCTGTCCGTTTGGCTATTCAAGCCATTGGCTCGTCTGTATGCAGACGTGAACATGCAGTGCCGTTTCATCAGTTGTCACTTCGGATGCAACGTATCCGGGTGCGACCACGTTAGATTAACGAGTGCTCTTACCAAGCCCCACGTCACCCAGCCAGGGCTCCCAACTATTGCATCATTCTCACCGCAACACCTTGAAACACCTTGAAACACCTTGAAACACCTTGAAACACCTTGAAACACCTTGAAACACCTTGAAACACCTTGAAACACCTTGAAACACCTTGAATCTAATACTCTGATACTCTGATACTTGAAATCTCTGATACCTCTTGTTGGAACATGAAATTGCCCCTCCGGGAACTGCGTTCACCTGACAGCACACCGATAAAGGGATGAAGATGCTGGACCGAACACGTGCACAGAATAATAGGACCGAACACGTGCACAGGATAATAGGACCGAACACGTGCACAGGATGATAGAGGGCGGCATTCTGCTAAACTAGATGATGGAAAAGAACGATGCCATACATCGGGAGCCTCCAGTAGAAGAGCCTGAATGCAGGCGGAACCTCATTGAGTCTGTAAAGGGCCAGTATCGCGTCTGGTTTAGAAAAAGGTTGGTATGTTTAGCAATACAAGAGACACGCGGTTCCAGAAGCTCCACAACTCCAAGTTAGAGACTGGTAGATGGGCATGGGTAGTGCGCTGCCCATGGATACACTAATGGCCTGCGACTCGCGGTTACAAGGGGAAACCGTCGACACGCCACCTGGAGAAAGGCGTGTCTAATCCTTGGCCGCCTGTCTCCGAGGTTCTAGACGAACGACACCAATGCCGGGATTTACCAGCGCCGGGATTTACCAGCGCCGGGGTTTTACCCAAATGCAACGTCGTGGTTTCGCTTAGATGCAGAACAAAAGGCGCCTCAGGCGCCACTTGACCTACGGGTAAGCCAGTTTGGGATTTTTGGGTCGCTAACGCACCCCCGCCGTGTCCCAACACCCCACTTCTGTCATGGATGGCGCCGGCTGAACAGGGTGCAAGCAGGCCCTCGCCTCGCGGTCCGGGCCAGTTTTTATCTATACAAGTTTGGATGATCCCGATTGTTTAGCGTTCATCAAAACCTCCTCTTAAGTACTTGACGTTAAACAACTACAAAAGAACATAACAGGACAAGAGTACCAGATCACAGGAGTGCATACTGCAACGGTCCACTTGCACAACGTCAAAGTAAAAGTACTCTAGCACGTACCCTTATAACACTCTCAGTAATCTTTCAGCAATGACACTTGGCCATTAGACCAAGGCAGAGAATTGTGTATGAGGCATGCGTTCTTGTCTCGGTGCCTGGGGTCTCGGTCCTGGTCCGACTGTTTGCGCACTTTGTCAATCCGCGCACTGCTCTGCAAAAGTCCTCGTCTCACACTTTCCAAAGTTCACTCTGGCCACCAAAAATCGAGTTTGGCTTGGATTCGGGCCGTTTCCGGTCATCAGAAACGGGGAGCGTCTCTTTATGTAACGAGGCCTTTCCGCATGTAACGAGGCATTTCCGCAGATATCCCTCACATCCCGTTCTAATGACTCGAAAGTTACTGATACTCGACAGAAGCCCACGATTGCCCCTCTCCACGCCGGTTCGGTCTTTTGCACGCCGGTTCGGTCTTTTGCACGCCGGTTCGGTCCTTTGCAAGTAAAGACCTAGACCGAGCCCAGCAGTCAAGCCTGACACCGGGCGTGGGCACGTCGCCTTTGGCTTCCTGAAGCGGCACGCGTATCCACCGTTGCACGTGTTCTACGGGTCAATTTCCATTCCCATATACACAGGAGTGGCCGGCCGACGATACCATTTATCAAGCAGCACGGGTCTGCTCTAGAGAATGTCTAGTGCTTATAGGATGATCGTTGGTGGCCCTAAACAAGGGCACCTTCCAAGCCTGTATAAAGGCCAAGGCGTCATGGTGCTAGACACCGTGACTGTAGTCTCTTATATTCTGTATCCGGATCAAGACTTGGATGATCCGGTTTACCATAGAGTTTCCAGTGGGAGTGACTTTGGCTAAAGTCTAGTATAGTCTTCATAGTGTCCTCTAGATATGTGAAGTCTTCTCCATTGGGTTCTGAGGATTCAAGTGAAGCCTCACTTGAATCTACACTAGAAGTATTTCTTGTGGGTCTGGAATTGGTGGACAGTCTTGGCATGTCTCACCTCCGTAGTTTTTCTGATTACTTTTATAAGCTTGGGAGATCCGGGCGGGGTCTCGGGCCCGTTTTGACAGGGGGCCACGGCTCGTCACGTGCCAGGCACGGAAGGTGCCCATCGGGCTAGCTTCTAGCCGGGTGACGTCTGGAGCGGGCGAGCCTGCATCGGGAACCACGACGTTGCATTTGACGTCAATGTGGCATGGTACTATGCCACCATCTAAAAGACGCCTGTTCATTCTTTTTGGGATCATTTGATTATGGTAGTGTTGACGCATCTTACGGATCAATATCAGGACATAGTATAAGCTAAACTGTTGAACAGGGTCTTAATGGAGACAGGATAAGCCCAGTACATGACTTGGATCCCGCATAGGCGGGGATTAGGATGGAACAAGTGATATTGATGTCTCAGGTTCTTGTCGGCGTAAGGACTATGAAGATATTGTCCGTCAAGAAAACGTCCGATTGTGTAGAAACGGGACATATCTGACCTATAGAAGGGAGTTGTAAAAAGGGGAATTTATGAAAGGGAGTTGTAAGTGAGTTGTAAGAAAGGGTAAGAAGGGTAAGAAGGGTAAGAAGGGTAAGAAGGGTAAGAAGGGTAAGAAGGGTAAGAAAGGGTAAGAAAGGGTAAGAAAGGGTAAGAAGGTCGGCCCCGACTGCGCCTTCGAGCCGCTAAGGGAGATACGGATATAGCTAGCCGTGCCGAGTGGTCAGCCGGATAAGCCTCTTCGACATAAGGGCTTAGGCCTCAGAAAGAAAGAGATGGACCGAGCATAGAGAGGCACCCTCAGAGCGCCTATGGGCAGCACACTACCCATGGGTCTAACAATGTCGTGACAAGAATTCAATACAAGTGATTGAAGCTTCACACAGAGGTGCATGTTTAGGAGACGAGCATACAACGGTCATCCGATAAGCGGCAACTGGCCACCTCGTCTCAAGGTGGCCGCAATGCGACACGCCTTCCCCCTAGTCACTTGTGAGAGCATGGGCGGCGCACGACCCATGGTGGATCTGTATCCATAACATTCCATCTTTAAAAAGCCTATTGAGCCTATTGAGCCTCTTAACTTTCTTTTAATACACTTCCTGATACACTTCCTAATACACTTCCTGGGCACATGTTGTGCTCTGGAAATTCACGCTTATATAACTGCTCGGTCTCAACACTCGCTCTGAAGGATCATCTCTCATATATCCTAACAGACGTAGATTAAATAGACTTGTGTCAAGGCTTTGGTCAATATGTCAGCGATGTTAACAAGGGTATGCACGTATCAATGTGTGCCACTTTATTCTCCATGTGTTGTCTCACAAATTCTGTTGTATCACGACTCGCTTTGTCCCATCAGATTTCTTTCGCCTTTCACAGTTGCAATTGCCGCCTTGTTATCAAGTAGAGTTGAAGCATTTTGACAGATCAATCTCACTCAATGGACTTTTATCCACAATGATTCTTGAGTTGTTGCGCAGAGAGCTACCAACTCAGAGAGCAATGTGAAAGTAATAACCATGGTTTGCAATTTGATTTCCACAGTACTGGGGTCCAAGCATAATCGTATCCTGTGACGGACCGAACATAATCGTATCCTGTGACGGACCGAACATAATCGTATCCTGTGACGGACCGAACATAATCGTATCCTGTGACGGACCGATGGCGGTGACTGTTTCCCAGCTGGCATCTGAATAAGCATTGACTTGATGAGTTGAAAGTGAGTCCCAATGCTGCTGTTTTGCTGAGATGACAAAGAGCCTTCTTTGCTGCCTAATACTTGTGTTGTAGTATTTGTTCTTGTAAACCTCCAGTGCCTAGATAAGATGCGTTGACGATTCCTAGCAAGGGGTTCTTCAAACTTGTAAAGGTGGAACCTGGCCCGGGCCCTGATGGCACCACGTTTTGCCGGCACCGCCTTTGGTCGGTGTGGGGGACTGCTTGTATCCAAGAAAACCCCGGCGGTCACATTATCAGCTGCAGCTGGGGCCACATCGTCTAAGCCCCGAGATAGGTCACTTGGACCCGCCCGTCTCCATGCCACCGCGGTTTCACCGGTATATTTATGGGCAGCGCACTACCACGGCGACAATAAAGACCACTCTAATCTTTCCCGTTACGCCTGATGCTTGTCTTTTAGTTGATAATTCATCATAAGCTCATTGAGGCTGGCAAGCCCTGCTTGATAATACCGTCTTATTTTCGCCTGGGGAGGGAATCATGCTTAAGTACTTTGGAGTAATGGGTTGATAGGTTAGACGATTGGACGCTCTGACAAGTTTTGGAAGGAGAGTCTAAGTAGCCTGATAAGGACTACCAGTCGTTAAGTAGTTTTGATTCAATGGGTGAAGTGTTTCCCAGGTTAGCATGAAGGCCTAACCTAGTATTGAAGCGCCATATGAAGGGTCAGATTGTAGTGGGTCAAGTGCTGAGGCAAGAACTGATCATTGATGATCCCTAGGACAGGAAATCACTCATAGGAAACGTGGGCGAGGCAATTCCTTGGGCCCTAGTGTATCCATGAGTAGCGCGACCATGGGTCTGACATAAAGAAAGACCCATCGTAAGGTCCATCGTAAGTCCATCGTAAGTCCATCGTAAGTCCATCGTAAGTCCATCGTAAGGTCCACCAAAGTATTTCCAAGTAAACGGATCATCTGCGCACCCCAGTCTGGCTAAGCCCGCCTATTCGGGATCCGGTGACCGGCCCAGATAAAACCATATTTCAACCCAACCTTCACCAATAACCTTCAGATATAACATCATTCTCGATTTCAGGCACCTTCAATGAATTTCCCCGAGCTCGCCACCCCGTTGCAAGTCCCCCTATACTTCTTTTTCCTGCTGAGACTATCAAAGGTAATAGCCCACATTTTTAGCACAAATTTTGGTAACGATTTGCACCGGTATGCGTTCCTCTTGGTTCCTTCGGGTCTTTGGCACCACTAGATGTTGTCCGTGGCCATAAAAAAAGGCCAATGCAAAACTACCACCGAAATGCCCGCGGCGTAACTCCTGTCAAGGTCTGCTCAACACATCTTCACCGAAATAGGGCAAGGGAGGACTACCCGCCAAAGTGTGGCGTCCAACGTGGGTCACAAACTTTGGCTCCACCTTCATCCATTCCAGTGCTTGTATAAGATCAGCTCGGGAGACTAGTCAAAGTATCGACTTTGGCTCTTCTTTGATGCTTGAATTGGTCCTCAATCAACCTTTTATTGCTTGATTTTGCTCCCGGTTAGAATCCCGTTTGAATGCACAGAACGGCGGTATCACGTCGCCAGAGAAACCTCTCTGTATTCTGCGTCCAGCCTGGCGTCACAAATGATATAACAGCTGATGACAGTTCGCCAGCCCACATACCAGCTGAAGCATAGAGTGGTATGAAAGCGTACAAATCGCCAACCCATCTTATGGCCATGCTGTTGAAGGCCTGCCATGTAAATCACCTAGAAGGATGCATTCACGGTTATGTTGACTTCCGGGTTTAGTTGGCTGGCATCACAGCGGCCACAATCGAGGGCCAACACTTGGAAGTGAGTCGTCAGAATAAGCTCTGCCAAAAAGAGTAGGGTCTATATGAATAGAAGACCCAATGGCACCACATCACTAACCGATTGTAAATCCACGCAATAACAAGCATTTTTGCAGCGGCCAGATGTGCAATGCTGCATCCATGGCCATCCAGACTTCAAATAGTCACGTACATTCACCAGCCGAGGTGAAAACATCAACGCATTCCGGAGGGATCTTCAAACTTGCATTTTGTGTCTCGCTGCTATGTATGAATCGGTACACTAAGTAGTAGTAGACTAAATCCACCAAACACACAGATCATCAAACAATAAATTGGAGATTCAACTTTTGAAAAGGTTAGAAGTATAGGGAATAAGTTGTCTAGTCGCTTTGACCATGGGAATCACTGGGCTGGTCCTTGTGTAATCATCCTGAAAGCACCCATAAGACCTTTTAAATAGCAAGAACCTTTTCCAGGCTCACTTCGAATGATTCTTTTTGAATTGCATTGATTTCATAACCTTCCTTTGTTAGAAGTATGTCTTGTTGATCACAGAATCCTGAGTTTCGTGCCAAATGTCATAAATTCAAACATTTTCTCGGAGGACTCTGAAATAATTTCCCAAAAGTTGCCATATAGTTCCAACCTTGGGTTTAGTATCCACGGATCAGTCCAACGATACGAGGTTAAAATCCATCAGGGTTACCCGATTATCATTCATGGATTTGCCAATCATGGAATTGACGTCTTTCTTGCGTTCTAACCAACATATTGAATCTGAGATGCACGAAACATTTCCCAGAGAACCCGGGGAATCGCGCTCTTAAATCCACTGGGGAAGTCAATCCTGCATGTTCGTGAAACACCTGCACAGTACATGCATGATACAACCGCCCGGCATACCACACACCTTAGCATCCAAGTTGGGGCTCGTTTCCGCCAGTAAAGCGCGCTGAAAGCAGTACTTTTCGATGCCCCATTGGAAAACAGAAGAGGCCACGCAAAAGTATATCGCGTAATTGGTGGACTGCATGCAACTCAAAGGACTGACACTACACGAGTCAAGTCTTCAGGGCAGAAAGGTCTAAATGGTAATTGAAGTGAACGCCCTCCACTGCAGGTTTGTTTCCTTGAATTGACCCTGGTAAAGAGATGTGGTATAGATTTCCACAATTTCTTATATCTTTTATTATGAGTAAAAAGTTGTGTTGAGTAAGGGCATGGACATTCTGATTAGTTTTCAGGGAAAATCATAGAGGTGGTACCGGATGAGAACACTGAAGTTAGCTGGAAAACCCGGAAAGTAACTCAATTGAATTGAACGTGACGGAAAATGACCGGAAAAACGGGACCCAACCGAAGGTGATTCTGAAAAACCAAAAATAGTCGTTGCAGCAACAAGATAAAAAATCTTTTGAAAGTTGGCTCGCATAAGTCTAGGGTCCTAGCAGAGCTGTTTGGCGATATCACTCAAGGGCCTTCAATATGGACGGCTTTTCTTCGAAAGCAGACCACAACGCCCATTAATGTGAGTTTAGACCACATTGATCACTATTCACTGAATGTTCCAGGACACACTTGGGCTATTCCGGTGGGTCCAATTTCTTGTGGCAGTATTTCTTGTGGCAGTATTTCTTGTGGCGGATTTCTTGTGGCAGTATTTCTTGTGAGAGTATTTCTTGTGAGAGTATTTCTTGTGGCAGAACTTTTATTAGCCACATCTAGTTAGCACAAGTTAGATATTTTCACATGTTCAGGCGCAAAAATTGAGTACCTGTTAAAGGTGCGAAATCCTCCTCCTTATATATTTGTCGGTCTTACTGGTGCAGCCGGATTAGGAAGTCAACGGTGCAGCCGAAGCGTTTCAGATTTATGCGCGGTGCTGTAATTCGTGCACTAGCCCCTTGATGTTCGGCAGGCGAGATATAAAGCACCACCCTCCCGCGCACTCACTCGTCGTACTAAAAAGGTATCAGATCTCCCGGTATAATGATATAGGTACTGAAATAAAAGGTGGACAGCAATATATCTCGTTAAGACGGCTCCCGAGGTCAGACTAGGGGAGCATGGGTCGGAAGAAGCCGCATCTCAATGCCCCTTGCAGATGAGGGGGTTTCCAAGGCCCTACATATGGCAAGAGGATCAATACCGAGAAATTTTCGGAGAGCCATTTTTAGCGACGGCAACGAGGAATTTGGCCCAAACGCAGGTTCGGTCACAGCATTCGCCAGACAAGGGCGCAAGCGAAGAGGCTAACAACAAAAGAGTGGTCTGTGCCTCAAGCTGAGTCTATGAGTTTTCATGTGTGGCTCGGTGTTAGGGTCCCAAGCTCTTTTTTAAAGCTTATACGCTAATGAAGGAAGGTTGAATTTGGGTAGCATTGTCCTTCGAGTGCTTTTGGGACAGGGTTACTATCCAAAGATTTTTCATATTACCCTATGCCCCCAGGGTAATCACAGGAGAGAAACAAGAAGGCCGGAGGTTTAGAATCAATGTCAACGTACGCAGAGAGTCGCACCAATTCCAGTGGGGTTTTGCGTTGGTCCAAGTGCAGTTACATTTTGGGTATGCATGGATCTGCCAAAAAAATGAATCCAGTGGCTATTTTGGAACTTCCATGACAGTCATCATCAAGGTTTAATGAGTAACTTTTTGAATTGGACGATAGGGTTTCTGTGTTATACCCGACGCAAAAGCCCTCCATTGATCCTTGTTTGGAAGAGAAGAAGAAGAATCTGGTATCGTCTTTTCAAGTTCAGCAATATTCAGAGACTCGACGGTAGATGGTCCTTAAATTGGGAAAAATGGTGGAGTTGGTGACGAGGCAAGATGATGATTGGTATCCTCAACAAAAAGAGTCCTTTGCATTTGAAATGATAGTCGGTCAAGTGGAGGAGGCCTTTTTTCATCTAAAAGTCTTGCGTTTTTACCTGCGAAAGCTTGCTCCGCCCCGAGCGGGAAATTCCGTGTGTTTTGTGTCCCTCTGTCTTATTGAAGTGAGGCCTGCCCGTCGCAATGTACCTGTAAGGTATGCTACTGGCTCAGCAAAAGAATGTGCCAAGACCTGGTTTTCAGATTGCCACTTTGGGTTTGGGCTGATTGGTGGAGAAGACGCTGAAGCAGATAATGCTTTCAAACTTATCATCATATGCACTCTGAATTGACGATGCTGTGGCCATTTGTTACCAAAGGTATAGTGGACCCACAATGATTTGGACAACATGAATAAGAAGCTCTGACCAGGGAACTTGAACCAAACAAGACCATGAAACGTGCGGAATTGATCAGAGAACCCCTCAACATTGACCTTTACCCATACCCATCTCTTAGAAGCGAGAGATCTGGCACTGACAGCGACCTTGACAAACGCCATGACCAACAATTAAATCAAAACATCGTTGTGGCGTCTCGTCATTCCACCCCTTCATAGCACTTGGACATGTCATAATCATATGACTCTGGTAGCAGAAGCCCAACAAAAAGCACACTGTCCCCGCCAGATGAAACCAGCCAGGGACTAGACTGGAAGCTGAACCGATATTTCTAATGCCACGCTTAGGAATCCTTATGGGGCCCATACGCCCAGCGGTCACAAAAATTCCCCAATCCAGGTCGCCCCTGGGACTCCTTCAGGCTGGTCTTTAATGATTTGCTTCCTTGAGGGCCAACATTGGAGATAACACAAGATGATCAAACTATGCTCCAATGACGTGCACGAAATGCCATGCCTTTGAAGATTTGACAATAACTCATACCAAAGAATCAACCAACACTCCACCTGTGTACCATGACAACAAGCTATAGCCTTCGGACGACCGCAGAAACAGCGATCGCGCTTACCCGTTCAACTACGGTAAGCCAATAATAGCGGAACTCAAGCATACGACTCTTTCTATCGAGCCGTGTTTCAAAGATCATGAGGCCGATCCTTCTAAGATAGCCTGGGACAAACCGTCATTCACCCCTCGATGTTTTGGTCTGATGAATCTTAGTCTCAGCAACTACTCACTTCGAAAAGTTTGCAACAACGATTTCATTGCGAGCCTCGGTTGCCTCAGGTTCATTTAGAGACCGCGAGAAGTTCAGATAGGGACAACTGTCGGCAGGGCTAGCTGTATTGGTGGAAACGCCAGCAATAAGTTTCTTGTCTCTCAAATCCAGTCGCTACTTCCACACACGTTTCTTGAGCCAAACGCCTTGGTATGAGCTCATGGCGTCCTCCGGGACTCTTGAGCTCCTAACTCGGGCCTTCATGAAACCACTGCAAATGACGGAACATTTGTTCATGGACTTGGCCATACCCTTGAATGCGCTTGAAAAAGCACAACACCGTCATTAGCATGGGCTTTGACCATGAAAGTCCCGTATTCAAAACAACCAACTAGTCTTTTGGGTTCAAAAAAGTGCCCCACTCATGCGAGACTCTGTTAGTTGACCCTGGAACGCTAGCCACTGAGCCAGTACCATCGATCCAGGCCAGAAGTGATCATATAATTGGACAACTGGTCACAGATTTGATGGGACTGAACAAAGACCACTGATGATCATAGACGGGATCATCAGCTTGGGGTTAATCACAAGCATCATTCACTATTACCGTGGAGACGACTGACCATGGAGATGACTGACCATGGAGACGACTGACCATGGAGATGACTGACCATGGAGATGAGTAACCATGGAGATGACTGACCATGGAGATGAGTAACCATGGAGATGACTGACCATGGAGATGACTGACCATGGAGATGACTGACCATGGAGATGACTGACCATGGAGACGACTGACCATGGAGATGACTGACCATGGAGATGACTAACCATGGAGATGACTGACCATGGAGACGACTGACCATGGAGATGACTGACCATGGAGACGACTGACCATGGAGATGACTGACCATGGAGATGGCATCACCATAATCTGAGCCATAGTCGCCAAAGAAAAAAGTTCAACCATGAATTCTAACCGTTGACACGGCCTCAGTTTTCATGTCAAAGATTAGGCCTCCGGCATGGCCTATGCATGGCGCTAGTTTACCTGGCGCATGCCTGAATCAAGACACCCCCGTTGACCTTCTGCCGTGCGTCGTTGACGATGGCCGAGCCAGTCACTGCGCCATCAATGAATTCCCAGACCAGTGGGAACAAGATGTCTCTGAATCATAGACATTGGGCCGAAAGCCACACGGAACACCCACGGGCGGCTATTTGGCCCGCGTGCATACACCATCCGCATTAGCAATGCTTTGGTGCAATTGCAGCCCGTTGGCACCACGCAGAACAAGCCTGATGTTTTCACCAGCAAGTGGTTGCCGTGACGACGCTTTAAATGCATAGCGTGACGATGTGGGGCCAAAGGGCTTCTGCGTACCGTGGGGAGCCAGCAGAACCGGCTTGGATGCCAATGCGGGTTTGTAACTAGGGCTGGCGGATGTTCTGGTGTGGGCCGGAGGGTTTCAGCTTTCGAGACGACTCCCAAAACCAACCAAAGGGCAGGAGGGTGCAAAAGGGGGGAAGCAGTTCCGGCAGGGCCAAAACCAGTAGGTGGGAGGGCCAAAATCAGGAGGTGGGAGGAGGTGGGCGGCCGGTGGCGAGATGTGTCGCCTTGAGGGGATGGCCGATGAACAAAGGGGTCATTCGGCGGGCCAAGTGCAGGGGCTCTGCAGGACCGCCTGACCTTACCACACCCCCGGCAACCTAGGCGGCGAGACCACGAGCATGAGGGCTTCCCCAAAGTGGCCGGTGCATTGTGGACAGGAGGGCGCTCTCGTGTAGCCGTGCGAGTGGCTAGTGGCCGCTCGATTGGCGATGGTTACGAGCGTGCCAGGCCATGTATAGAACGTTGGAGAACGGGATCGAAGCCATGTGTGCATGGCGCGCACCGAAAAGTAAATGCGCCTTGTGCGAAGCGATGCCCGGATGCATGCACCAAGTGCGCATCATTGTCTTGGGACGGTCGCCATGTTAACTAGTACTGCGCGCGTCCCGACGATGCAGGGGCCCCTGCACGCTGGAGGCCAAAAGTCCACGAGAGCTGGAGCCGTGCCTAGGCCAGGTGTGTCATGGCCGTCGGCGGCACCATGAGTTTGATGAGGGTTGGAAGGGTGTTTAGAGTGTTTGGGGAGTGTTTAGAGTGTTTAGAGTGTTTAGAGTGTTTAGAGTGTTTAGAGTTGTTTGGGGAGTGTTTAGGGAGTGTTTAGAGAGTGTTTGGGGAGTGTTTGGGAGTGCTTCGGTTGGGAGCTCCACGTGCCAAGTTGTTTGTGGCGAAAACGCATCCTGCGCGAGCGAAAATTTTTCCAAATAGGATCTGAAGGGTAGGAGCACAAGCCACAATTACCGCAAACGCGCACGGTTGCCACACAAATATGGCGGCATCATGCACAACCATGCCTGAGTAGTGCGATGCCCGGATCTGGCGCTCGGACTTGACCACCGGAGCTGGCCGTGTCATGCACCGGCCAATTGGGAGGCGGCAGGTAGACCGCACGAACCATGTAGAGGCGGCCAAGCCCCTCCAGCAAACCCGTGGCCGCGGTGAACAGGCTCCGTGGGCCGGTTCTGCAGGCTGCCCCCGTAAGTTGGGAGCGTTGCGCAACTTTGCGCGCATAGCAAATTTGACACGCCGCAACGTGCCCTCGGAACTTGGCTCCAGCACCCCCGGAAGACGGCGCCCACGGGGCCTCGTTCCGAGCGCCACGACCCATCTGAAACATTCATAACGGCCCCCATGCAGGCCCAGCCGGCTGAACAATGCCCCCGGATGTGCCCACGCATGTGCCCACCCGGCTTCGCACACCTTGAGATTAGATCACTCTCTGCCGCACAAACGCATTTTCTTTGCCAAGTCTGGCCGAAACCTGAGCCTTGCACATTCCTTTATTCTAGACTCGCCACACCCGTACCTCCGCCTGCGCAAGGCTCTGCGGCAAGCGGTCGTGATGCAGATAGCTGTCCATATTGCCAGACAAGAGCATGGTCAGTTAAGGCATAATTCGAGGAGCATCGGTGAAGCACCAGTGAAGCACCAGTGAAATACCAGTGAAGCACCAGTGAAACACCAGTGAAACATGTACGAAACGCCAGTGTAACATGTACGAAACACCGGCACACGGCACACCAGTAAAACACACGCAAGTTAGTAAACGCCGTAAGTACTGGACTGAAAACCCACTATTGATGGCCAAAAATGCCAGACATCATAGATGTCATCTTCCATATATCAACCCACGGCCAAGTGCATGAAACATGGATGCGACACGGCACAGACAAGGGTGAAACTTCGGCACGGGCGACTGTGGTGGCGGCACCCCAGCACAGCCCACAAATCAACCGGCGGCATTTGTTGCACTTGACGAGCCGTCAAGCAATGTAGGCCATGGCATCCAACTCATTGTTCGGGTTTCTTCGCACCCAAACCCCGAGTGCCCCCTGCACACCCGTACACCGGCCACCTCCTTTAAATTCGAAAGGAGGCGCCTAGGCTATTCTGCATCCAGGTATCCGACATGCGGATTTTCCTGAAAGAGCCTTGCCGCAAATAATGGGCCTATACCCAAATAGCCCAGCCCGCTGGTCTAGAAACTACCGCTTCGGCGAAGGGGGCCTGAGTCGGCGCCAAGCCTTGGTTGAGACTGGGCTCTAGACACGGCGGCCCAGGGGGGGCACCCATCGGGGCCCGGCGTAAGTTGCAGCACGGGGCGAGGGATATCCGGTGGAACGAGGGTAAATTCCAGCACGGCCTGGGGGAATGGATCGAGGTTGAAGAGCCAATGTCGCCTAGAAACCACAAATAGGCGCCAGAGGAACAGGAGGCTGATGCAAGGCGTTTAGAGGAAATGAGGCCACGCCCACGCGGAGGCGGGGCACGTGACCCGGGCTACGGGGGGCTAGGGGCCAGAAGCGGGGCCAAAACAGCGGAGGCTGCAGAAGCGGGCAGGAAAAGAGGAGGGCTGGAATAGGGGAGCATGGTCGCGCGTGGAGCGGGGCACGTGGTGCAGGGTGCCAAGATTGGGTGTTGGGAGGCACGTTGGGGAGGTTGCGACCCGCAGCAGGAGCCGAAATTGCCAAAGGCAGCGGGCCCCCGGAAGTGGGCGGTTTTGCGGCCCAAACAAGGCCATTTAGGCGCGCGAACCGTGGGCCCCCCCCGTGTGCCCACGCACCCCTGCGAGTTCCGGGGGTGCAGACGTGGTGACGGATGTGCCGCGAACTTCAACGCTACCCCGGTTGTGGCGCCTTGCTCATCTAGATCTTCTATTAATAAAACGTGACTTGCACCACACCTGATATTTAAACGCTGCCTGGCCTCACTATATTTTCTCATTTTCCAGACCCCTATTCTTCTTTGCAACGAAGCACTCTTCCACAAGCTCCCCTGAGTACTCGCCGAGTCGTTGACGGATATTTTCATAATCCCATCCTCTCCCGAAAAAGCAACCTTTTGCAACGAGTCCGGCCACCCATTTTTTGAGTGAACAAAGCAGCCAGGATCAAGCCCGGATCAAGCCCGGATCAAGCCAGGATCAAGCAGCCAATATTAAGCAGCCACGGCTCAATCAGCAATTCAAGTCAGCAAACTGCCTACGAGCCGAATTGAAAAAACCAATTCCACAATTAAGCGCTAGGCAAGATTCTCCAGCCATAAACTTAACCGAGTTGTCGACAGATTGCACATCAAGAAGACGCCGTTAATAATTGACTTGTTCTAGCCAGTGCCTGCCCAATTGCCGCCATGGAATCCGACGCCTTCAACAGCTATTGCCTTTCGTGTGATCAGTTGTGTAGCCACAACTCCGTGTATTGCTCCACCGCGTGCAAAGAAAAAGACCAGAACAACGTGCTGGATCTCTCCCAGTCGCCCAACATCGGCATGACGTCGCCATTGCTCACGCCCTCGTTGTATCAGGCTTCGGCGGTTCCCGTGGACACGTGTGCGTCTCCTTTGGTGCTCCCCGCCAACTACAACGAGACCAAGGGGCTCCTCGACTTGTCGTTGAACTACTCGCTCAGCCTGCCAGTGTCGCAGTTGCCGCTGCTATCTTCGACGTCGCAAAACTACCGCTTATGGTTAACGGGAGTCATGTGACGGCAGGGCCCGCTGAGCGCATCCACCCAAAAACACGAAAAAAAAATCACGAAAAAAATCACGAAACAAATAATGAAACTCCAGGAATTCAAACGAGCGAGCTTTCCCGCGGGCGTTCATGCCCTACAAATGCGGAACGCATCAGCCATCAAGGGATTGGCGGCGCTGCTGCGGAGCTTGCTCATGGGTATATAGAAGGTTAATATAGAAGGTTATAAAAGGCGTAGACAAGTAGAGAAGGAGACCAGCAGTGAATGTGTGCAAGAAAGGAGACGGATCTGTCGGGGACCCCACACTCGGATAACGGAGGGTTATCCACCCACCGCGGCTTATATGCAGGACCGCGTCCCTTTGTCGCGCCGAAAATTTTGATCGAAGTTGAT